>JAHHZJ010001271.1:0-94087 GCA_021437245.1 Aegilops speltoides
TTTTTTATGGCCTCTTTTTTTTGTCCGGAGTCTCATCCCGACTTATGGGGGAATCATAGTCTCCATCATCCTTTCCTCACTTGGGACAATGCTCTAATAATGATGATCATCACACTTTTATTTTTCTTACAACTCAACAATTACAACTCGATACTTAGAACAAAGTATCGTAAAATACCAGCATAACGTGTACAATGTGTAGTATCGTAAAATATGAATGTGATGATCATATGAATGTTGTAATTGTTCTAAGTATGAATGTTGCCTTCAGAGCCAGTGGCATTAGCCTAATTGGTGCCTTCAGAGCCAGTGGCATTAGCCTAATTGGTGCCTTCGGAGCACGATGACAATTGGAAGTGGTTTTCATGGGGGCGGTAGCGGCTAATAGAATTCTCCCTTCGGATTTATGACCTGGTCGAGCAAAAATCCCGCTATTTCCTCTTGAAGTGCTTCTACGCGCTCCATTTCTATGAGCTTCTCCCGCACCTCTTTGAACTGTTAAGAAGGAGATCAATATGCATGTGTATTAGTTGTGTGACTAGATATAGATAATGGTGTAGAAATTGTGAATAGTGTTCTGACAAGCGTACCCATTCCTGTCTTTGAGATCTGCTCCTTTCAGACGCCATCATGCGAATGTTCTCGCAAACGCAGAATGCACACAGATCAGTCCCCCAGCGCCTGCTTCAGGGCCTTTACGAGAATGGGATTTGATTAGATAAAAATTAATCAAGCATGATAATTAAAGAGATGGCAGCTAGCTAGCTAGCTAGTACTACTTAATTTCTTACCTTGGGTCGAAACCATTTAAGCTTTTTTTTCCATTCGCCGGGCGTGACGGCGATGAACCTTGCCCAAGCCCTGCCCGCCGACAAAGAAAATGAATAAAGGGGTTATTAAATAGTTCATATCATGAAATGACGAACTAAATAGGCCGAGATATATAGTTAATAATGATTGAAATTACCTGTTGACTATCCCATACAAGATGTTATAGTCAGTTTTTTCTGAGATTAGTGACTGTTCCGGCGTCAACTTTAATGATACACAAGACCCAGTGAAATCTGCATGCACACACGTTTGCATGTCTTAATTAAGCGGGCATATGTAAGCAAAAACATGTAGCTAGCTAGTAGGCAAAAACAGAGAATTTGTAGTACAAGACATTGTGACTCACTGGAAGTTGTAAGGAAGTAGTATATCTTCATTGTATTTGAGGCGCTTCAAGAACTCTAGCATGCTGTCCTCTACGTTCTTTTTCTGATGTTCATTTATCTTCCATGTGTATTCATTAACGGTGTTTGGGTCAATGAACCCAATGCCAAAGCGTCCACCTTTTCTCATTTCATATATCTTCATCCTGCATAATACCACAGAAAAGAATATAGTGAGAATAATTACAGGTAATGATTGATCAAAAGGATCACTACAGCTAGCTTGGGACTTAAATTATAGAAAGAAATCACTTACAGACAATAGCAACTGACGATAGATTTGTCGAGTGCGTCTTGATTGTATAACTGAAAACAGTTCTAAATACTCAACGGACACAGCTTTCTCATGGAAGTAATGGTCCTGCTTGACATTCACCACGAGGGACAATCGATCTGAAATCTTGGGAATGTTCATGTACCATTGATGCAATTCATACATTCTCGTTGGGAGGTTCTTGACCTTGTCCGGGGCCGGGTTCCTCATCAAGCGGCGCGCCCCTCCAGGCAGCACCTCCCAGTGCCAGCCCGGCGGAGCCCAGTCCCGGACATGGGTCGGCTGGACGTCGTCGCGGACGGGTCGACGGCGAGGATGCGGGCCGGGCATCGTCGAGAACAAATACTAGCTATATGCCCGCAAAAAGTAACATTTTTTTAATGATTGGATTTTGATAACTAAAATTTCTAACATTTCTATATAACACTAATTATACTAATCTAAATAACCTAAATAACACTAAAATTTCTAACATTTCTAACATTTCTATATAACACTATATTCTAACATTTCTATATAACACTAATTTCTAACTGATTAAGCACTAATTATATCCATCTAACATGCATTCATACATATATAATAGTGAAAAAAATAATAATCTAAATAATCTAAACTAATTAAACATACAAAATACGTGTGTGTGTACTAATTAAACACTAATTATCTAAACTAATTAAACATACAAAATAATAATATAAATAATCTAAGCTAATTAAAGACTAATTATCTAAACTAATTAAACATGCTTGTGTGTGTGTGTACGGGCTCGGGGAGGGCTCACAGCGGGCGACGGCGACGGTGAGGCGACGGCGAGGCGAGGGGACGGTGAGGCGATGGCGAGGCGATGGCCGGGGCGGCGATGGCGCGGACGGCGCGACGGGGACGGGGACGGCGCGACGGGGACGGGGACGACGCGACGGGGACGGGCCCGGGGCGGCAACAGAGACAAGGGCGGCGACGGGGACGGGGGCGGCGATGGAGACGAGCGGCGACGGAGACGATCGAGGGCGGCGGCGACGGCGACGGAGACGACGGAACAGAGGAACAAACCGAGGGAAACTGGAATTTTCGTAGCTGTTGTATATATAGAAGGTACCTTTAGTACCGGTTGGAGCCACCAACCGGTACTAAAGGTCTGTTTTGGCGGCCAAGCTGCGGGAAGCGACCCCCTTTAGTACCGGGTGGTGGCACAAACCGGTACTAAAGGCCCCCCCTTTAGTACCGGTTTGTGCCACGGCCCGGTACTAAAGGGGGTGCGCTGGCGCAGGTGCGGTGCAGCAAGTTTAGTCCCACCTCGCTAGTCGAGGGGCTACCGCACTGGTTTATAAGCCCCACTGCGGTAGCTCTCTCGAGCTCCTCTCCTAACCAGGCCTACTGGGCCTACCTGTCCTCTTCGCCTAGTGGGCCTACTGGGCCTTCGCGGGCCTGCATCCTGGCCCAACGGAAGGTTGTGACGCTAGTCATATGCAGGCCGCTTTGGCCCAGTAGGCGGGCTTTTTTTTCTTTATTTTTTTGCTTTATTTTTTTGATTTATTTATTTTTGAGTTGTTTTTTTGCTGTATTTAGTGTTTCTTTGTGAATATTTTTGCTTTAGGTACAAAAAATTACAAACTTTCTGTTAGTGCCGGTAGATTTCAAATTTGAATAGTTTAAATTTTGAATTATTTGAAATTTGTGTGAATCACTAGTTTGTGAATAACTTAACTTTGAAAAAGTTTTTCAGTGATTCTTTTTCTTATGTTTAATATTAGTGTGTTTTATCATTATATTCAATTTAGTAATGCTTAGGTTATTTAAAAAATGAAATGCCTTTGTAACAGTTCAATTTTCGTCGGAAACCCTGATACTTCGAAAGAGATTGTCCATTTTGTACACGAAGTGCATCCAGTTTCTGTCGTAACCCTCTCTACTTTCTTGCACATGCTATTTGTATCAAATTATGATACCATGCCAACTTTCAACCTTTTCTGATTTTATTTGAATTGCTTTTCAATTTCAGGGTCATTTAGCTGGAAAAAAAAATCAGTAAATGCATGAAAAGAATTTGTTTGCACATAAAATTTCTTCGCGTTTCAAATGCCAAAACACATAACTACCCTAACTATTACAGACATTCCCTCCTAGGTGTGAAACACATAAGAAAGTGATGATAGTGAAGCCGATCACATCCCAAATCTTTGGGTGTGAAACTTTTTCTTCGCGTGTGTCCCTTTGCGCCGTAACCATGGAAAATCTTCATCATTTAACGGAATGCTCGGGTCAATATTCACTGTGAATGGAGCAATTTCATCAAACTTTTCATAATATTCTGACTTGTCTGTCTTGTCATACACTCCCACGATGTTTCTCTTCCCAGAAAGAACTATGTGCCGCTTTGGCTCATCGTACGATGCATTCGCTTCCTTATCTTTTCTTTTTCTTGGCTTGGTAGACATGTCCTTCACATAGAGAACCTGTGCCACATCATTGGCTAGGACGAATGGTTCGTCTGCATACGCAAGATTGTTGAGATCCACTGTTGTCATTCCGTACTGCGGGTCTTCCGTTACCTCGCCTCGTGTCATATTGACCCATTTGCACGGAAACAAAGGGACCTTTAAACCACGTCGATAGTCAAGTTCCCATATGTCCTGTATATAACCATAATATGTTTCCTTTCCCGTCTTGGTTTCTGCATCAAAGCGGACACCACTGTTTTGGTTGGTGCTCTTCTTATCTTGGGCGATCGTGTAAAATGTATTACCATTTATCTCGTACCCTTTGAAAGTCATTATATTTGAAGATGGTAACTGAGACAGCAAGTACATGTCATCTTCAATAGAGGTGTCATGCATGGTACGTGTCTGCAACCAGTTGGCGAAACTCCTGGTTTGTTCACGTGTAATCTGATCATCGACCGCTCCGGTGTTTGGGCGTAGCAAATTCTTGTGTTCATCCATATACGGAGCCACCAAGGTGGAATTCTGTAGAAGCTGTGTAGTGTGCTTGGTGAGAGAATGTCCGTCCATACATATTATTTGTTCCCCTCCTAGCGTGCCTTTTCCATCGATCGCCCTTATGCGCGATTCAGAACACCAATCGGCTTAAGGTCAGGAATAAAGTCAATACAAAACTCAATGACCTCCTAATTTTGATGGCCCTTGGAGATGCTTCCTTCGGCCTAGCACGGTTATGAACATATTTCTTTAAGACTCCCATGAACCTCTCAAAGGGAACATATTGTGTAGAAATACAGACCGAAAACGTTAATCTCTTCGCATAGGTGAACTAGGGCGTGCGTCATGATGTTGAAGAAGGATGGTGGGAACACCAACTCGAAACCGACAAGACATTGCACCAAATCATTTCGTAACCTTGGTATGATTTCTGGATCGATTACCTTCGAGAGATTGCATTGAGAAATGCACATAGCTTCACAATGGCTAATCGAGCGTTTTCCGTAGAAGCCCCTCAATGCAACCGAAAGCGATTGCGTCATAATCACGTGGCAGTCATGAGACTTTAGGTTCGGAACTTTTCTCTGCCATGTTTATTATTCCCTTTATATTCGACGAGAAGCCAGACGGTACCTTAATACTGAGCAGGCATTCAAAGAAGATTTCCTTCTCTTCTTTGGTAAGAGCGTAGCTTGCATGACCCTGATGTATGCTGCCTTCTCCGTGCATAGGTTGCTGGTCCTCCCGTGCCTCAGGTGTATCTTTTGTCTTCCCATACACGCCCAAGAAGCCAAGCAGGGTCACGCAAAGATTCTTCGTCACGTGCATCACGTCAATTGCGGAGCGGACCTCTAGGTCTTTCCAATATGGCAGGTCCCTAAATATAGATTTCTTCTTCCACATGGGTGCGCGTTCGTCCGCGTCCTTCGGAACAGGTTGTCCGCCAGGACCCTTTCCAAATATCACCTTCAAATCCTTGACCATATCATGTACATCAGCACCAGTACGGTGGCAAGGCTTCGTCTGGTGATCCGCCTCACCTTTGAAATGCTTGCCTTTCTTTCTTACGGGATGCCTGCTCGAAAGAAATCAACGATGTCCCAGGTACACATTCTTCTTACAACTATTCAAATATATACTGTCGGTATCATCCAAACAGTGCGTGCATCCGCGGTATCCCTTGTTTGTCTGTCCTGAAAGGTTACTGAGAGCAGGCCAATCATTGATGGTCACGAACAGCAACGCCTTTAGGTCAAATTCTTCCCCCATGTGCTCATCCCATGCTTGTACACCTGTTCCATTCCACAGTTGTAAGAGTTCTTCAACTAATGGCCTTAGGTACACATCAATGTCGTTGCCGGGTTGCTTAGGGCCTTGGCTGAGCACTGTCATCATAATGAACTTCCGCTTCATGCACAACCAAGGAGGAAGGTTATACAAACATAGAGTCACAGGCCAGGTGCTATGGTTGCTGCTCTGCTCCCCAAAAGGATTAATGCCATCTGCGCTTAGACCAAACCATATGCTCCTTGCGTCATCTGCAAACTCCTTCCCGTACTTTATTTTGATTTTTCTCCGCTGGGACCCGTCAGCGGGTACTCTCAACTTTCCGTCTTTCTTACGGTCTTCTCTGTGCCATCGCATCGCCTTGGCATGCTCTTTCTTTTGGAACAAACATTTCAACCGTGGTATTATAGGAGAATACCACATCACCTTGGCAGGAATCTTCTTCCTGGGGCGCTTGCCCTCGACATCACCAGGCTCATCGCGGTTGATCTTATAGCGCAATGCACCACATACCGGGCAAGTGTTCAAATCCTCGTACTCACCACGGTAGAGGATGCAATCATTAGGGCATGCATGTATCTTCTGCACCTCTAACCCTAGAGGGCAGACAACCTTCTTTGCTTCGTACGTACTCTAGGGCAATTCGTTGTCCTTTGGAAGCATATCCTTTATCATTACCAGCAACTTTCCAAATCCCTTGTCAGATACACCATTCTCTGCCTTCCATTGCAGCAATTCCAGTGTGGTGCCTAGCTTTTTCTTGTCACCTACGCAATTTGGGTACAACAATTTTTTGTGATCCTCTAACATGCGCTGCAACTTCTTCTTCTCCAAATCACTTGCGCAGTTTCTCTTTGCATCGGCAATGGCCCGACCTAGATCATCAACGGGCTCATCTGATGCCTCTTCTTCAGCTTCTTCCCGCATTGCCGGCTCAGCTTCTTCCCGCATTACCGGCTCAGCTTCTTCCCCCATTGTTGTATCATCGTATTCAGGGAACCCATGGCCAGGATAGCTGTCGTCGTCCTCTTCTTCTTCATTGTCTTCCATCATAACCCCTCTTTCTCTGTGCTTGGTCCAAACATTATAGTGGGGCATGAAACCGGACTCAAACAGGTGGACGTGAATGGTTCTTGACGTAGAGTAATTGCGATCATTCTTACAGCCAGCACATGGACAAGGCATAAAACCATCCGCCCGCTTGTTTGCCTCAGCCGCAAGCAGAAAAGTATGCACACACTCAACAAACTGGGGAGAGCATCGGTCATCGTACATCCATTGCCGGCTCATCTTCATTACACAACACCGAATAGACCAAATTAATACAAGTTCATACATAAAGTTCATACAACACTTAAATGCAACAAACAAATAACTCTCTAGCTAAAGCATTTAAATGCAACAACAAATGCGATCAAGATCGCAACTAAGGTAACAATTGATCCAACAACATAATGATACCAAGCCTCACTATAGATGGCATATTTTCTAATCTTTCTAATCTTCAAGCGCATTTTCTCCATCTTGATCTTGTGATCATCGACGACATCGGCAACATGCAACTCCAACTCCATCTTCTCCCCCTCAATTCTTTTCAATTTTTCTTTCAAGTACTTGTTTTCTCTTTCAACTAAATTTAACCTCTCGACAATAGGGTCGGTTGGAATTTCCGGTTCACATACCTCCTAGATAAAAATATCTATGTCAAGTTGATGGGCATAATTTGTCATAAACACGAAATGTAACAAATAGTTTTAAAAGAGAATATAACACATCCGAATCATAACAAGGACGAGCGCTGACGGGGACGGATATCAAAACCATGGCACTATGTATAACAAACAACGTATGGGTAAGATAATTATTACATGATTAACTATATATCCAAATCACACAAACATCAATTTTTTATATAAAATTTTATGAACAAGAGGCTCACCACAAGGTGGTGCCGGCGACGGGATGCGGCCGATCGACGGTGGTTACGACGGAGATTTAGAAGGCACTAAGTAAACCACACCTACATATGCAAACTAAGTGTTATTTTAGACTTCAAATTGCATATAAATCAAATACTAGCACATATATATATTTCCTCCCAAATTACTAAACTCACAAATTAATAACTATATAAAGCATTGCAAGAGCTAATCTAGCAATGAGAGATGAAAGGACAAAGTTGCTAACCTTTGTGATCACTTGAATGGATGGGGGCCTTCAAATCTTGACAAATTTTGGGCAAAATGTGTGATGAGCTCGAGGGGAAGAGGAAGAACAGAGAGGAGAGGAGAGGGGAAAGGGGAAGAATAGAGCAAGCTGGACGAAGGGTTTATATGCAGGAGGACCTATAGTACCGGTTCGTGCCACGAACCGGTACTAAAGGTGCTGGAGGGGGCCCAGACTGACAACATCCTGCCACCACCCTCATTAGTACCGGTTCGTGGCACGAACCGGTGCTAAAGGTTAGCCACGAACCGGTACTAATGAGAGCGGCCCGGCTAGCCGTTGGAACCGACACTAATGTATACATTTGTGCCGACTGTAATACAAACCGGCACTAATGTGCTTCACGTTTGACCCTTTTTCTACTAGTGATGGAGATGCCATGATAGGTAGGTATGGTGGCTGTTTTGAGGAAGATATAAGGAGGTTTATGTGTGATAGAGCAAATCGTATCACGGGGTTTGGATGCACCGGCGAAGTTTGCACCAACTCTCAAGGTGAGAAAGGGCAATGCACGGGACCGAAGAGGCTAGCAAAGGCGGAAAGGTGAGAGTGCGTATAATCCATGGACTCAACATTAGTCAAAAGAACTCATATACTTATTGCAAAAATTTATAATCCATCAAAAAATTCAAGTACTACGCGCATGCTCCTAGGGGGATAGATTGGTAGGAAAGACCATCGCCCGTCCCCGACCGCCACTCATAAGGATGCACAAGCCAGGTACACTTCATTTTTCAAATTTGTTACACAACTTTACCCATACGTGCATGCTACGGGACTTGCAAACTTCAACACATGTATTTCTCATATTCACAATTATCAACTAGCACGACGTTTATATTATTACCTCCATATCTCAAAACAATTATCAAGCATCAAACATATCTTAGTATTCAATTTACTCAAAAGAAAGTTTCACATGTCTTGAACACTAAGTATATTAACATTAAGCAAATTACCATGCTATTAATGACTCTCAAAATAATCTAAGTCAAGCATGAGAGATCAATAGTTTCTTTAAAAAAAATCCACCGCCGTGCTCTAAAAGATATAAGTGAAGCACTAGAGCAAAAATTATCACGCTCAAAAGATATAAGTGAAGCACTATGAGCAAAACTATCAAGGTCAAAAGATATAAGTGAAGCACATAGAGTATTCTAACAAATTCCAATTCATATATGGCTCTCTCAAAAGGTGTGTACAGCAAGGATGATTGTGGTAAACTAACAAGCAAATATGCAAATAATACAAGACGCTCCAAGCAAAACACATATCATGTTGGTGAATAAAAATATAGCTCCAAGTAAATTACCGATGGAAGTGTACGAAAGAGGGGATGCCTTCCGGGGAATCCCCAAGCTTTGAATTTTTGGTGTCCTTGGATTATCTTGGGGGTGCCATTGGAATCCCCAAGCTTAGGCTCTTGCCACACCTTGTTCCATAATCCATCAAAAGAATTCACCGAAAACTTGAAAACTTCACAACACAAAACTCAACAGAAATCTCGTGAGCTCTGTTAGAGAAAGAAAACAAAAGACTACTTCAAGGTACTGTAATGAACTCATTCTTTATTTATATTGGTGTTAAACCTACTGTATTCCAACTTATCTATGGATTATAAACTATTTTACTAGCCATAGATTCATCAAAATAAGCAAACAACACACGAAAAACAGAATCTGTCAAAAACAGAACAATCTGTAGCAATCTGTAACTAACGCAAACTTATGGAACTCTAAAATTTCTACCAAAATAAGAAGTCCTGGAAAATTTGTTTATTGAACATCAGAAAAAATAATCAACGCAAAAGAACGTTTCTGTGATTTATCATAACTAAATTTGTGCGCGCAAAGTTTCTGTTTTTCAGCAGAATCAAATCAACTATCATCGTAGGTTATCCTATAGGTTCTACTTGTCACAAACACTAATTAAAACATAAAACCACATCCAAACAGAAGGTAGATGGATTATTTATTCCTAAACAGAAGCAAAAACAAAAAAACACAAAATAAAATTGGGTTGCCTCCCAACAAGCGCTATCATTTAACGCCCCTAGCTAGGCATAAAAGCAAGGATAGATCTAGGTATTGCCATCTTCGGTAGGCAATCCATAAGTGGCTCTCATGATAGATTCATATGGTAATTTTATTTTCTTTCTAAGGAAGTGTTCCATCCCCTTCTTTAAGGGAAATTGGAATCGAATATTCCCTTCCTTCATATAAATAACTGCACCAATCGTTCTAAGCAAAGGTCTACCAAGAATAATAGGAAATGAAGGATTGCAATCTATATCAAGAACGATAAAATCTACGGGCACATAATTCCTATTTGAAACAATAAGAACATCATTAATTCTTCCCATAGGCTTTTTAATTGTGGAATCCGCAAGATGCAAGTTTAGAGAGCAATCATCAAAATCACGGAAATCTAGCAAATCACATAAAGCTTTGGGAATAGTAGAGACACTAGCACCCAAATCACACAAAGCATGAAACTCATAATCTTTAATTTTAATTTTTGTAGTAGGTTCCCACTCATCATAGAGTTTTCTAGGGATAGAAACTTTCAACTCAAGTTTTTCTTCATAAGATTGCATCAAGGCATCAACAATGTGTTAGGTAAAGGCCTTATTTTGACTATAAGCATGAGGAGAATCTAGCACGGATTGCAACAAGGAAATACAACCAATCAAAGAGCAATTTTCATAATTAAATTCCTTGAGATCCAAAATAGTGGGTTCAGCAACATCACGGTTTTTATTTATTTCAATCCCACTTTCATCAATTTCATCATCAAGATCTAGAAACTCTGAATTCTTAGAACGCCTTCTAGGTAAAGGAAGATCATATTCAGTTTCATCAAGATTCATATTGGAAAACAAAGATTTAATGAGGGACACATCAATAACTTTTAGATCTTCATCTTGATTTTCATAGGAATTGGAAGAACACGCTTTAATAAAGGCATCTTTGGAACCACGCATCCTAGCGGTTCTTTCCTTGCACTCATCAATGGACATTCTCATGGATTTGAGAGACTCATTGATATCATGCTTAGGAGGAATAGATCTAAGCTTTAAAGAATCAATTTCAAGAGAAATTGTATCAACGTTCCTAGCCAAATCATCAACTTTAAGCAATTTCTCTTCAAGCAAAGCATTAAAATTCTTTTGTGAATTCATAAACACTACTCTCAAATTCAGAGGGCATCTTATTAAAATTTCCATAAGAGTTGTTGTAGGAATTTCCATAATTATTAGAAGGATTACTAGGATAAGGCCTAGGATTAAAATTCCATCTATAAGCGTCGTTTTCAAAACTATTCCTACCAACAAAATTCGCATCCATAGATTCATTGTTATTCTCAAAAGTAGATAAAGGCATATCATTGGGATCAAGAGGAGTATTTTTAGGAGCAAACATCTTCAAAAGTTCATCCACCTTTTCACTCAAAACATTGATTTCTTCTATAGCATGCACTTTTTTACTAGAAGATCTTTCGGTGTGCCATTGAGAATAATTAGCCATAATATTATCAAGCAATTTGGTAGCATCCCCTAATGTAATTTCCATAAAAGTGCCTCCCGCGGCCAAATCTAAAAGATTTCTAGAAGCAAAATTCAATCCAGCATAAAATTTTTGTATGATCATCCATAAATTCAAACCATGAGTAGGGCAATTGCGAAGCATTAATTTCATTCTTTCCCAAGATTGGGAAACATGCTCATGATCAAGTTGTTTAAAATTCATGATGTCGTTCCTAAGAGTGATAATCTTAGCAGGAGGAAAATACTTAGAGATAAAAGCATCTTTGCACTTGTTCCAAGAATCAATACTATTTTTAGGCAAAGATGAAAACCAAACTTTAGCATGATCTCTAAGTGAAAACGGAAATAATTTCAATTTGACAATATTGTTATCCGTATCTTTCTTCTTTTGCATATCACACAAATCAACAAAATTGTTTAGATGAGTAGCAGCATCTTCACTAGGAAGGCCGGCAAATTGATCTTTCATAACAAGATTCAGCAAAGCGGTATTGATTTCACAAGACTCATCATTATTAAGAGGAGCAAACAGAGTACTAAGGAAATCATTATTATTGGTATTCGAGAAATTACACAATTTGGTATTATCTTGCGCCATGGCAACAAGTAATCCAACACACAAGCAAACAAAAAGGAAACAAGAAAAAGGCAAACGGAAAAGAGAGGAGGAGATTAAGAAAGAGAGGGCAAATAAAACAGCAAAGGTGAAGTGGGGAAGAGGAAAACGAGAGGCAAATGGCAAATAATGTAATGCGAGAGATAGGGATTGTGATGGGTACTTGGTATAGTTGACTTGCTTGCGTGAGCCTCCCCGGCAACGGCGCCAGGAATTCTTCTTGCTACCTCTTGAGCACTGCGTTGGATTTCCCCGAAGAGGAGAGGATGATGCAGCAAAGTAGCGTAAGTATTTCCCTCAGTTTTTGAGAACCAAGGTATCAATCCAGTAGGAGGCCACACACAGGTCCCTCGTACCTACACAAAACGATAGCAACTCGCAACCAACGCTTAGGGGTTGTTGAAGGAAATATGCCCTAGAGGCAATAATAAAGTTATTATTTATTTCCTCATATCATGATAAATGTTTATTATTCATGCTAGAATTGTATTAACCGGAAACATAATACATGTGTGAATACATAGACAAACAGAGTGTCACTAGTATGCCTCTACTTGACTAGCTTGTTAATCAAACATAGTTATGTTTCCTAACCATGAACAAGGAGTTGTTATTTGATTAACAAGGTCACATCATTAGTTGAATGATCTGATTGACATGACCCATTCCGTTAGCTTAGCACACGATCGTTTAGTATGTTGCTATTGCTTCCTTCATGACTTATACATGTTCCTATGACTATGAGATTATGCAACTCCGTTTACGGAGGAACACTTTGTGTGCTACCAAACGTCACAACGTAACTGGGTGATTATAGAGGTGCTCTACAGGTGTCTCCGAAGGTACATGTTGAGTTGGCGTATTTCGAGATTAGGATTTGTCACTCCGAATGTCGGAGAGGTATCTCTGGGCCCTCTCGGTAATACACATCACTTAAGCCTTGCAAGCATTTCAACTAATGAGTTAGTTGTGAGATGATGTATTACGGAACGAGGAAAGAGACTTGCCGGTAACGAGATTGAACTAGGTATTGGATACCGACGATCGAATCTCGGGCAAGTAACATACCGATGACAAAGGGAACAACATATGTTGTTGTGCGGTTTGACCGATAAAGATCTTCGTAGAATATGTAGGAACGAATATGGGCATCCAGGTCCCGCTATTGGTTATTGACCGGAGACATGTCTCGGTCATGTCTACATTGTTCTCGAACCGTAGGGTCCGCACGCTTAAAGTTTCGATGACAGTTATATTATGAGTTTATGTATTTTGATGTACCGAAGGTCATTCGGAGTCCCGGATATGATCACGGACATGACGAGGAGTCTCGAAATGGTCGAGACATAAAGATTGATATATTGGACGGATATATTTGGACACCGGAAAGGTTCCGGAGAAGTTTGGAGCTCCGGAGGTTACGGAACCCCGGGAGGTATATGGGCCTTATTGGGCCCATGTAAGAGGAAGGAGAAGGAGCAAGGGGGCGCCCCAAGCCCAATCCGAATTGGGGAGGGGCGGCCCCCTTTCCGTTCTCCTTCCCCTCTTCCTATTACTACTACTAGTACTACTTCCTAATACTAGTACTCTTTCCTTCCCCCTCCAAATAAGATAAGGAAAAGAGAGGGAAACCTACTTGGAGTAGGTTTCCCCCTCCTCATGGCGCGCCCCCCCTTAGGGCCGGCCACCTCCTCCCTCCCTCCTTTATATACCGGGGCAGGGGGGCACCCTAGGACACACAAGTTGATCATTGATCGTTCCTTAGCCGTGTGCGGTGCCCCCCTCCACGATATTACACCTCGATCATATTATAGCGGTGCTTAGGCGAAGCCCTGCGACAGGAGAACATCAAGATCGTCACCACGCCGTCGTGCTGACGGAACTCCCCCTCGGAGCCTCTACTGGATTGGAGATCGAGGGTGCGTCATCGAGCTGTACGCGTGTCAAGAACTCGGAGGTGCGAATGCGGTGCTTGGATCGGTTGGACCGAGAGGACGTCGACTACTTCCTCTACGTTGCGTCAACGCTTCGCTTCGGTCTCACGAGGGTGCGAGACAACACTCTCCCCTCTCGTTGCTTTGCATCACCATGATCTTGCGTGTGCGTAGGAATTTTTTTGAAATTACTACGTTCCCCAACAGTGGTATCAGAGCCTAGGTTTTTATGGTTTGATGTTATATGCACGAGTAGAACATAAGTGAGTTGTGGGCGATATAAGTCATACTGCTTACCAGCATGTCATACTTTGGTTCAGCGGTATTGTTGGATGAAGCGGCCCGGACCGACATTACGCGTACGCTTACGCGAGACTGGTTTTACCACCGTGCTTTGCACACAGGTGACTAGCGGGTGTCAGTTTCTCCAACTTTAGTTGAACCGAGTGTGGCTATGCCCGGTCCTTGCGAAGGTTAAAACAGCACCAACTTGACAAACTATCGTTGTGGTTTTGATGCGTAGGTAAGAACGGTTCTTGCTAAGCCCGTAGCAACGACGTAAAATTTGCAACAACAAAGTAGAGGACGTCTAACTTGTTTTTGCAGGGCATGTTGTGATGTGATATGGTCAAGACGTGATGCTATATTTTATTGTATGAGATGATCATGTTTTGTAACCGAAGTTATCGGCAACTGGCAGGAGCCATATGGTTGTCGCTTTATTGTATGAAATGCAAACACCCTGTAATTGCTTTACTTTATCACTAAGCGGTAGCGATAGTCGTAGAAGCAATAGATGGCGTAACGACAACGATGCTAAGATGGAGATCAAGGTGTCGCGCCGGTGACAATGGTGATCATGACGGTGCTTCGAAGATGGAGATCACAAGCACAAGATGATGATGGCCATATCATATCACTTATATTGATTGCATGTGATGTTTATCCTTTATGCATCTTATCTTGCTTTGATTGACGGTAGCATTTTAAGATGATCTCTCACTAAAATTATCAAGAAGTGTTCTCCCTGAGTATGCACCGTTGCCAAAGTTCGTCGTGCCGAGACACCACGTGATGATCGGGTGTGATAAGCTCTACGTCCATCTACAATGGGTGCAAGCCAGTTTTGCACACGCAGAATACTCAGGTTAAACTTGACGAGCCTAGCATATGCAGATATGGCCTCGGAAAACAGAGACCAAAAGGTCGAGCGTGAATCATATAATAGATATGATCAACATAGTGATGTTCACCATTGAAAACTACTCCATCTCACGTGATGATCGGTCATGGTTTAGTTGATTTGGATCACGTGATCACTTAGATGACCAGAGAGATGTCTGTCTAAGTGGGAGTTCTTAAGTAATATGATTAATTGAACTTAAATTTATCATGAACTTAGTCCTGGTAGTATTTTGCTAATTATGTTGTAGATCAATAGCTTGCGTTGTTGCTTTCATATGTTTATTTTGATATGTTCCTAGAGAAAATTGTGTTGAAAGATGTTAGTAGCAATGATGCGGATTGGATCCGTGATCTGAGGTTTATCCTCATTGCTGCACAGAAGAATTATGTCCTTAATGCACCGCTAGGTGACAAACCTATTGCAGGAGCAGATGCAGACGTTATGAACGTTTGGCTAGCTCAAAAGGATGACTACTTGATAGTTAGTGCACCATGCTTAAACGGCTTGGAATCGGGACTTCAAAGACGTTTTGAATGTCATGGACCATATAAGATGTTCCAGGAATTGAAGTTAATATTTCAAGCAAGTACCCGAGTTGAGAGATATGAAGTCTCCAACAAGTTCTATAGCTAAAAGATGGAGGAGAATCGCTCAACTAGTGAGCATGTGCTCAGATTGTCTGGGTACTTCAATCGCTTGAATCAAGTGGGAGTTAATCTTCCAGATAAGATAGTGATTGACAGAATTCTCTAGTCACCATCACTAAGTTACTAGAACTTCGTGATGAACTATAGTATGCAAGGGATGACGAAAACGATTCCCAAGCTCTTCGTGATGCTGAAATCAACGAAGGTAGAAATCAAGAAAGAGCATCAAGTGTTGATGGTTAACAAGATCACTAGTTTCAAGAAAAGGGCAAAGGGAAAAGAAAGGGAACTTCAAGTGGAAAGACAAGCAAGTTGTCACTCCCGTGAAGAAGACCAAAGCTGGACCAAAGCCTGAAACTGAGTGCTTACACTGCAAAGGAAATGGTCACTGGAAGCGGAAATGCCCTGAATATTTGGTGGGTAAGAAGGATGGCAAAGTGAACAAGTGTATATTTGATGTACAGGTTATTGATGTGTGTCTTACTAGTGTTTATAGTAGCCCCTGAGTATTTGATACTTGTTCGGTTGCTAAGATTAGTAACTCGAAACAGGAGTTACAGAATAAACAGAGACTAGTTGAAGGGGAAGTGACGATAAAAGTTGGAAATAGTTCCAAGATTGATATGATCATCATCGCACACTCCCTATACTTTCAGGATTAGTGTTGAACCTAAATAAATGTTATTTGGTGTTTGCGTTGAGCATGAATATGATTTGATCGTGTTTATTACAATACGGTTATTCATTTAAGTAAGAGAATAAACTGTTGTTCTGTTTACCTGAATAAAACCTTATATGGTTACACACCCAATGAAAATGGTTCATTGGTTCTCGATTGTAGTGATACACATATTCATAATATTGAAACCAAAAGATGAAAAGTTAATAATGATAGTGCAACTTATTTGTGGCACTGCCGTTTAGGTCATATTGGTGTAAAACGCATGAAGAAACTCCATGCTAATGGGATTTTGGAATCACTTGATTATGAATCACTTGATGCTTGTGAACCATGCCTCATGGGCAAGATGACTAAGACTCTGTTCTCCGAAACAGTGGAACGAGCAACTGACTTATTGGAAATAATACATACTGATGTATGCGATCCAATGAGTGTTAAGGCTCGCGGTGGGTATCGTTATTTTTTGACCTTCACAGATGATTTGAGCAGATATGGGTATATCTACTTGATGAAACATAAGTCTGAAATAGTTGAAAGGTTCAAAGAATTTCAGAGTGAAGTGGAAAAATCATCGTGACAAGAAAATAAGGTTTCTACGATCTGATCGCGAAGACAAATATTTGAGTTACGAGTTTGGTCTTCAATTAAAACAATGTGGAATAGTTTAACAAATTCATGCCACCTGGAACACCACATCATAATGGTGTGTCCGAACGTCATAACCGTACTTTATTGGATATAGTACAATCTATGATGTTTCTTACCGATTTACCAATATCGTTTTGGGATCATGCATTAGAGACAGCTGCATTCACGTTAAATAGGGCACCATCTAAATCCGTTGAGACGACACTATATGAACTGTGGTTTAGCAAGAAACCAAAGTTATCGTTTCTTAAAGTTTGGGGCTGCGATGCTTATGTGAAAGGGTTTCATCCTGATAAGCTCAAACCCAAATCGGAGAAGTGCTTTTTCATAGAATACCCAAAGGAAATTGTTGGGTACACCTTCTATCACAGATCCGAAGGCAAAACATTCGTTGCTAATAATGGATCCTTTCTAGAGAAGGAGTTTCTCTCGAAAGAAGTGAGTGGGAGGAAAGTAGAACTTGATAAGGTAATTATACCTTCTCCCTTATTGGAAAGTAGTTCATCACAGAAATCTGTTCCTGTGACTACTACACCAATTAGTGAGGAAGCTAATGATGATGATCATGAAACTTCAGATCAAGTTACTACAGAACCTCGTAGGTCTTCCAGAGTACGGTCCGCACCAGAGTGGTACGGTAATCCTGTTCTGGAAGTCATGTTAGACCATGATGAACCTACAAACTATGAGGAAGCGATGATGAGCCCAGATTCCGCGAAATGGCTTGAGGCCATGAAATCTGAGATGAGATCCATGTATGAGAACAAAGTGTGGACTTTGGTGGAGTTGCCCGATGATCGGCAAGCCATAGAAAATAAATGGATCTTCAAGAGGAAGTCGGACGCTGATAGTAGTGTTACTATCTACAAAGCTAGACTTGTCGAAAAAGGTTTTTGACAAAGTTCAAGATGTTGAATACAATGAGATTTTCTCACTCGTATCGATGCTTAAAAGTCTGTCCGAATCATGTTAGCAATTTCCGCATTTTATGAAATCCGGCAAATGGATAAACAAAACTGCATTCCTTAATGGAGTTATTAAAGAAGAGTTGTATGTGATGCAACCAAGAGGTTTTGTCGATCCTAAAGGTGTTAACAAAATGTGCATCTATGGACTGGTGCAAGCATCTCGGAGTTGGAATATACGCTTTGATAAGTTGATCAAAGCATATAGTTTATCTGAGACTTGCAAATGAAGCCTGTATTTACTAGAAAGTGAGTGGGAGCACTACAGCATCTCTGATAAGTATATGTGAATGACATATTGTAGATCGGAAATAATGTAGAATTATTCTGCAAAGCATAAAGGAGTGTTTGAAAGGAGTTTTTCAAAGAAAGACCTCGGTGAAGCTGCTTACATATTGAGCATCAAGATCTATAGAGATAGATCAAAACGCTTGATAAGTTTTTTTTTTCAATGAGTACATACCTTGACAAGATTTTGAAGTAGTTCAAAATGGAACAGTCAAAGAAAGAGTTCTTGCCTGTGTTACAAGGTGTGAAGTTGAGTAAGACTCAAAGCCCGACCACTGCAGAAGATAGAGAGAAAATGAAAAGTGTTCCCTATGCTTCAGCCATAGGCTCTATCATGTATGCAATGCTGTGTACCAGACCTGATGTGTGCCTTGCTATAAGTCTAGCAGGGAGGTACCAAAGTAATCCAGGAGTGGATCACTGGACAGCAGTCAAGAACATCCTGAAATACCTGAAAAGGACTAAGGATATGTTTCTCCTAAATGGAGGTGACAAAGAGCTCATCGTAAATGGTTACGTTGATGCAAGCTTTGACACTGATCCGGACGATTCTAAATCGCAAACCGGATACGTGTTTACATTAAACGGTGGAGCTGTCAGTTGGTGCAGTTCAAAGCAAAGCGTCGTGGCGGGATCTACATGTGAAGCGGAATACATAGCTGCTTCAGAAGCAGCCAATGAAGGAGTCTGGATGAAGGAGTTCATATCCGATCTAGGTGTCATACCTAGTGCATCGGGTCCAATCAAAATCTTTTGTGACAATACTGGAGCGATTGCCTTAGCGAAGGAATCCAGATTTCACAAGAGAACCAAGCACATCAAGAGACGCTTCAATTACATCCGGGATCTAGTCCAGGTGGGAGACATAGAGATTTGCAAGATACATACGGATCTGAATGTTGCAGACCCGTTGACTAAGCCTCTTCCACGAGCAAAACATGATCAACACCAAGACTCCATGGGTGTTAGAATCATTACTGTGTAATCTAGATTATTGACTCTAGTGCAAGTGGGAGACTGAAGGAAATATGCCCTAGAGGCAATAATAAAGTTATTATTTATTTCCTCATATCATGATAAATGTTTATTATTCATGCTAGAATTGTATTAACCGGAAACATAATACATGTGTGAATATATAGACAAACAGAGTGTCACTAGTATGCCTCTACTTGACTAGCTTGTTAATCAAAGATAGTTATGTTTCCTAACCATGAACAAGGAGTTGTTATTTGATTAACAAGGTCACATCATTAGTTGAATGATCTGATTGACATGACCCATTCCGTTAGCTTAGCACACGATCGTTTAGTATGTTGCTATTGCTTCCTTCATGACTTATACATGTTCCTATGACTATGAGATTATGCAACTCCCGTTTACGGAGGAACACTTTGTGTGCTACCAAAGCGTCACAACGAATCGGGTGATTATAAAGGTGCTCTACAGGTGTCTCCGAAGGTACATGTTGAGTTGGCGTATTTCGAGATTAGGATTTGTCACTCCGAATGTCGGAGAGGTATCTCTGGGCCCTCTCGGTAATACACATCACTTAAGCCTTGCAAGCATTTCAACTAATGAGTTAGTTGTGAGATGATGTATTACGGAACGAGTAAAGAGACTTGCCAGTAACGAGATTGAACTAGGTATTGGATACCGACGACCGAATCTCGGGCAAGTAACATACCGATGACAAAGGGAACAACGTATGTTGTTGTGAGGTTTGACCGATAAAGATCTTCGTAGAATATGTAGGAACCAATATGGGCATCCAGGTCCCACTATTGGTTATTGACCGGAGACATGTCTCGGTCATGTCTACATTGTTCTCGAACCGTAGGGTCCCACGCTTAAAGTTTCGATGCGGTTATATTATGAGTTTATGTATTTTGATGTACGAAGGTTGTTCGCAGATCCGGATATGATCACGGACATGACGAGGAGTCTCGAAATGGTCGAGACATAAAGATTGATATATTGGACGGATATATTTGGACACGGAAAGGTTCCGGAGAAGTTTGGAGCTCCGGAGGTTATCGGAACCCCCGGAGGTATATGGGCCTTATTGGGCCCATGTAGGAGGAAGGAGAAGGAGCAAGGGAGGCGCGCCCCAAGCCCAATCCGATTGGGGAGGGGCGGCCCCCTTTCCTTTCTCCTTCCCCCTCTTCCTATTACTACTACTAGTACTACTTCCTAATACTAGTACTCTTTCCTTCCCCCTCCAAATAAGATAAGGAAAAGAGAGGGAAACCTACTTGGAGTAGGTTTCCCCCTCCTCATGGCGCGCCCCCTTAGGGCCGGCCACCTCCTCCCTGCCTCCTTTATATACGGGGGTAGGGGGGCACCCTAGGACACACAAGTTGATCATTGATCGTTCCTTAGCCGTGTGCGGTGCCCCCCTCCACGATATTACACCTCGATCATATTGTAGCGGTGCTTAGGCGAAGCCCTGCGATAGGAGAACATCAAGATTGTCACCACGCCGTCGTCTTGTGGAACTCCCCTTGGAGCCTCTACTGGATTGGAGATCGAGGGTGCGTCATCGAGCTGTACGCGTGTCAAGAACTCGGAGGTGCCGGAGTAACGGTGCTTGGATCGGTTGGACCGGGAGGACGTACGACTACTTCCTCTATGTTGCGTCAACGCTTCTGCTTCGGTCTACGAGGGTACGTAGACAACACTCTCCCCTCTCATTGCTTTGCATCACCATGATCTTGCGTGTGCGTAGGAAATTTTTTGAAATTACTACGTTCCCGAACAGTTGTCAATCCCTTCACGGTCACTTACGAGAGTGAGATCTGATAGAGATAATATTTTTGGTATTTTTGATAGATAGATGCAAAGTAAAAAGTAAAAGGCAAAGTAAAAACAAAGCAAGTAAATAAAGTGATAGAGATTGATATGATGAGAATAGACCCGGGGGCCATAGGTTTTACTAGTGGCTTTTCTCAAGAGCATAAGTATTCTACGATGGGTGAACAAATTACTGTTGAGCATGTATATAGGCATCACGTCCAAAACAAGTAGATCGAAACGATTCTGCATCTACTACTATTACTCCACTCATCGACCGCTATCCAACATGCATATAGAGTATTAAGTAAAAACAGAGTAACGCCTTAAGCAAAATGACATGATGTAGAGGGATAAATTCATGCAATATGATAAAAACCCCATCTTGTTATCCTCGATGGCAACAATGCAATACGTGCCTTGCAACCCTTTCGATCCTTCGGGTAAGGACACGCAAGATTGAACCCAAAGCTAAGCACTTCTCCCATTGCAAGAACTACCAATCTAGTTGGCCAAACCAAAAAGGATAATTCGAAGAGACTTGCAAAGATAACTCAATCATACATAAAAGAATTCAGAGAAGAATCAAATATTTTCCGTAGATAATACTGGATCATAAACCCACAATTCATCGGTCTCAACAAACACACCGCAAAAAGAAGATTACATCGAATAGATCTCCACGACAGAGGGGGAGAACTTTGTATTGAGATCCAAAAAGAGAGAACAAGCAATCTAACTACTAGCTATGGACCCAAAGGTCTGAAGTAAACTACTCACACTTCATTGGAGGGGCAATGGTGATGATGTAGAAGCCCTCCATGGTGGATTCCCCCTCCGGTGGAGCTCCGGAATAGGCCCCAAGATGGGATCTCGTGGATACAGAAGGTTGCGGCGGTGGAATTAGGTTTTTGGCTCCTGTTCTGGCCGTTCGGGGATACGTAGGTATATATAGGAGGAAGGAGTATGTTGGTGGAGCGTTAGGGGCCCCACGAGGTAGGGGGCGCGCCCAGGGGGGTGCCCTCCACCCTCGTGACCGCCTCTGGCACTTCTTGGAGTAGGGTCCAAGTCTCCTGGATCACGTTCGGTTGGAAAATCACGTTCCCGAAGGTTTCATTCCGTTTGGACTCTGTTTGATATTCCGTTTCTTCGAAACACTCAAATAGGCAAAAAAACAGCAATTCTGGGCTGGGCCTCTGGTTAATAGGTTAGTCCCAAAAATAATATAAAAGTGGAAAATAAAGCCCAATATAGTCCAAAACAGTAGATAAATTAGCATGGAGCAATCAAAAATTATAGATACGTTGGAGACGTATCAAGTTGCCGCCCTTCTTCTTCGGAGATGCACCTTTGGAGCACTCCGGTCGCGCTTTTCTTGCAGAGTTCCCCTTTGTGGACTTTGTAAGCTTTAGAACGCCGGACTATGCAGCGTGCTTCATTTTGGTCTTTGGGGAGCTCCTGTCTATTTAGGTAGGCCAAGAAAGGCTCGGTCCACGGGGCGATTACGACCATGATTTTGTGGGCCGAAGATGTTATTTCGGTGGCGGAGCCTCCGATTGTGTCTAATGGTTCGGAGTCTGGGGTTGTATTCGGATCCATGCCTGTATTGCCGGACTCCCCTTCCCATACTACGGATGGCTTTAACAGCCTTTCCAGGAATATATTAGGTGGGACAGGGTCGCGTTTGACGCTGATGCGGGCGAGGACGTCCGCCGCTTGATTGTTTTCTCGAGCCACATGGTGGAATTCGAGCCCCTCGAACCGAGCTGACATTTTGAGGACGGCATTATGATAGGCTGCCATTTTCGGATCCTTGGCATCAAAGTCTCGGTTTATTTGTGATATTGCGAGGTTCGAATCCCCGCGCACTTCCAGGCGTTGGATGCCCATAGAGACTACCATCCGAAGACCATGCAACAGAGCCTCATATTCGGCTGCATTGTTGGAGTCTGTGTATAATATTTGTAGGACGTACTGGACCGTATCACCGGTGGGAGACGTCAGGACTACCCATGCTCCCATTCCGGCCAGCATTTTGGAGCCGTCAAAGTGCATGATCCAGTTGGAGTACGCGTCGTACTCTTTAGGGAGTTCGGCTTCCGTCCATTCGATTCCTATCTAATGACCTAGGACAGAATCCTGGACGTGAGGAGTAAAAATTCCGTTTTTTTCTTATTGGATTTGTTTCGTACATTTATCTATGAGAAAATCCGGGGGTCATAATTCTTTCCAATTCGAAAGTCCCAAATGATCCAAGGGAGCGGAAAGAGATGGATTCAAACCCAAGTCATTTATTAGGGTTTCGACGTGTCTAGTTTTTATGACCACGTTGTCCACATATGCTTCCACTGTTTTGCCGATTTGTTTTTCCAGGCATGTTTGAATCATGCATTGATAGGTTGCGCCGGCATTCTTGAGCCCGAAGGGCATAGTGTTGAAGGAAAAAGGGCCATATGGCGTTATAAAAGCTGTTGCAGCTTGGTTAGACTCTGCCATCTTTATTTGATGGTATCCAGAGTATGCGTCAACAAAACACAGCGAGTCGTGTCCAGCTGTGGCATCGATGATTTGATTGATGTGAGGGAGGGGAAAGGGATCCTTGGGGCAAGCCTTGTTGAGGTCTTTGAAGTCAACGCATAGGCGCCAGGATTTGTCCTTTTTTGGTACCATTACCAAATTTCCCAGCCAATACGGATGTTTAATGTCTCTGATGAATCCGGCCTCGAGTAGCTTGGCTAGCTCTTCGCCCATGGCTTGTCGTTCGGGTTCTGAAAACCGCCTTAGAGTCTGTTTGACCAGTTTGTATCCCTTTAGTATAATGAGGCTGTGTTCGGCCGACCGGCGTGGGATGCCTGGCATGTCCGAAGGGTGCCAGGCGAAAATATCCCAATTCTCGCGTAAGAAATCCCGCAGTGAGGCGTCCATCGCGGGGCTCAACTGTGTCCCGATGGATGCTGTCTTCGTGGGGTTCGTTGGGTGGACTTGGAATTTGACTATCTCGTCTGCAGGTTTAAATGAGGTGGACTTGGGTCGCTTGTTGAGTATCACGTCATCCCTGTCCATGGTGGCCTGCAGTGTTGTTAACTCTTCGGCTGCTAGGGCTTTAGATAATGCTTCCAGGGCTAGTGCTGCGGTTTTATTTTCGGCGCGAAGTGCGACGTCCGGATCACGGGCTAGAGTGATAATTCCGTTGGTTCCGGGCATTTTAAGCTTCATGTACCCGTAATGAGGTACTGCTTGAAAGCTTGTAAACGCGTCCCGCCCTAGAAGGGCGTGGTATACGCTGCTAAAGGGAGCCACTTGGAATGTGATTTCTTCGGACCTGTAATTCTCTTGGGTGCCGAATACCACATCAAGTGTGATTTTTCCCGCGCACCGTGCTTCCCGAGTAGGGATGATTCCCCTGAAGGTGGTGCCACTCTGCTCGATGCGTCCTTTATAAATTTCCATTTTACTGAGTGTTTCCTCATAGATCAAGTTTAATCCGCTTCTGCCATCTATTAGTACTTTGGTGAGCCGAAAGCCGTCCACGATTGGGCTAAGGACCAGAGCGGCCGGTGCCCGGACAGCCTGGAATCGAGGTTCATCACTGGCATTGAAAGTTATAGCAGTGTCGTTCCAGGGGTTTATCTTTGCCACATGGCAAATTTCCGTGGAGCTTCGACGAGACTGCTTGCGCCTGTTGTTCGAGGCAAAAGTCTCGAAGACTGTTAGTACCGTATTGTGTCCGCTGGCAGGATGTTGTTCCGCTTTATGGCCTACAAGAAGATCCTCGCCACTTTTTGCCACCTGCCGGAGTATCCAACATGCCCTAAAGCTATGAGTTGGTATTGTATCCGGAGTACTGTGGAGCTTACATGGCCCGTCGAGCCATTCTTCCATCTGGATCCCATACAGGGTGGGCTTTGGTTTCTTGGGGATTGGATCGGACGACTTACGAGAGTTCATCTGTTTAGTTCGGACAAAGGTCTTGGTTAGAGCAGTACTATCCCAAAATCCTGTTTGGGTTTTTCACGCGCTCTCCATCACACAGTACTTCTGTACTACGATTGCCAAGTCCGCGGAGCATGCTATGTCGCGGCGGTTTATAGCATTGAGGAGTCCTTCGTCCATGCAGTTTTTGAAGAAGAGTGAGACCATGTTCTCCTCACGGCAGTCCTTGACCTTGTTAAGCGCAAGGAGGAATCTGGCCCAGTAGTGATGTACGGTTTCCTCGGGCTCTTGCCTGATGCGGGAGAGACAGTTTAAGTCCACGTAGGTGTCGTTAGCAGAATACGGATTTTGGTCCGATCTAACGCCAAAGGGCGCGGACGGTTCTGAGCTTAATAGCTCAAAATCCGGAGTGCTGCCCAATTTCTTCGGCCCAATGCCCGATCCTAAGTCCGGGACCTGGGTCGTGTTTTCCTTTGAGTAGGTTTTCGGCTCAAGGAGTTCGGTGACCCGAACATAATTCGTCCTCAAAGTTGAGGGACAATCCGCGTGTGGTTCCTCCACTATCGCTATCTCATGGGTGGCCGGCGGGGATCTGATGTCCCTTCGGTCGGGTTTAAGCCCAATCCGGTCATAGTTCATAGCGACTCCCAGAGCGGCGATGTGATCCAAAAGTTCATTAAGGGAGGAGAGCTCCATTGGATCCATCTGTTCGGCAAGTTCCGAACTGACCCGAAGGTTACGATTGATGACCCGAGAGGCCATCGTCGGTGCTGCCGCCGATGGGGCGGCCATGATAAAGCCGCTGAGTCGGAGCGTCTGGCCTATAGCCAGAGCTCCCTCAGAAGTAATGTTGTCCTTGATGACAAGACGAGCCATTGAGCCTTGCGGCGATGACACAGAGGGACTCTCAATGAAAGCACCAATATCGGTGTCAAAACCGGTGGATCTCGGGTAGGGGGTCCCGATCTGTGCGTCAAGGCTGATGGTAACAGGAAGCAAGGGACACAGATGTTTACCCAGGTTCAGGCCCTCTCGATGGAGGTAAAACCCTACTTCCTGCTTGATTAATATTGATGATATGGGTAGTACAAGAGTAGATCTACCACGAGATCGTAGAGGCTAAACCCTAAGAGCTAGCCTATGATGGTATGATTGTAATTGTGATCGGCCTTCTAAGGACCAACCTCTCCGGTTTATATAGACACCGGAGAGGGCTATGGTTTACATGGAGTCGGTTACAAGGAAAGAAATATAATATACGGATCACCAAGCTTGCCTTCCACGCAAAGGAGAGTCCCATCCGAACACGGGCTGAAGTCTTGAGTCTTGTATCTTCACGCTTCAATAGTCCGGACGTAGTACACAGTCCGGCTGTCCGGATACCCCCTAATCCAGGACTCCCTCAGGGGGCGGCGCCCCCCTCTCCTTGTCCTATTCGGACTAGGGGGGAGGGGCGTGTGGCCCTGCCCTGGCCGCCTATCCTTTTCTCCACTAAGGCCCACTATGGCCCATTAAGCCCCCAGGGGGTTCCAGTAACCCCTCGGTACTCCGGTAAAATCCCGATTTCACCCGGAACACTTCCGATATCCAAATATAGACTTCCAATATATCAATCTTCACGTCTTGACCATTTCAAGACTCCTCATCATGTCCGTGTTCACATCCGAGACTCCAAACAACCTTCGGTACATCAATACTCATAAACTCATAATATAACCGTCATTGAAACTTTAAGCGTGCGGACCCTACGGGTTCAAGAACTATGTAGACATGACCGAGACACGTTTCCGGTCAATAACCAATAGTGGAACCTGGATGCTCATATTGGCTCCTACATATTCTACGAAGATCTTTATCGGTCAAACCGCATAACAATATACGTTGTTCCCTTTGTCATCGGTATGTTACTTGCCCGAGATTCGATCATCGGTATCTCAATACCTAGTTCAATCTCGTCACCGGCAAGTCTCTTTACTCGTTATGTAATGCATCATTCCGTAACTAACTCATTAGCTACATTGCTTGCAAGGCTTATAGTGATGTGCATTACCGAGAGGGCCCAGAGATACCTCTCCGACAATCAGAGTGACAAAACCTAATCTCAAAATTCGCCAAATCAACATGTACCTTTGGAGACACCTGTAGAGCTCCTTTATAATCAACCAGTTATGTTGTGATGTTTGGTTGAACAGAAAGTGTTCCTCCGATAAACGGGAGTTGCATAATCTCATAGTTGTAGGAACATGTATAAGTCATGAAGAAAGCAATAGCAACATACTAAACGATCAACTGCTAAGCTAACAAAATGGCTCAAGTCAATCACATCATTCTCCTAATGATGTGATCCTGTTAATCAAATGACAACTCATGTCTATGGTTAGGAAACATAACCATCTTTGATTAATGAGCTAGTCAAGTAGAGGCATACTAGTGACATTATGTTTGTCTATGTATTCACACATGTATCATGTTTCCAGTTAATACAATTCTAGCATGAATAATAAACATTTATTATGATATAAGGAAATAAATAATAACTTTACTATTGCCTCTAGGGCATATTTCCTTCAGTCTCCCACTTGCACTAGAGTCAATAATCTAGATTACACAGTAATGATTCTAACACCCATGGAGCCTTGGTGTTGATCAAGTTTTGCTCGTGGAAGAGGCTTAGTCAACGGGTCTGCAACATTCTGATCCGTATGTATCTTGCAAATGTCTATGTCTCCCACCTGGACATGGTCCTGGATGGAATTGAAGCATTTCTTGATGTGCTTGGTCCTCTTGTGAAATCTGGATTCCTTTGCCAAGGCAATTGCACCAGTATTGTCACAGAAGATCTTCATTGGTCCCGATGCACTAGGTATGACACCTAGATCGGAAATGAACCCCTTCATCCAGACTCCTTCATTTCCTGCTTCCGAAGCAGCTATGTACTCCGCTTCACATGTAGATCCTGCCACAACGCTTTGTTTTGAACTGCACCAACTGACAGCTCCACCGTTCAATATAAACATGTATCCGGTTTGTGATTTAGAATCGTCTGGATCAGTGTCAAAGCTTGCATCGACGTAACCATTTACAACTAGCTCTTTGTCACCTCTATAAACGAGAAACATATCCTTAGCCCTTTTCAGGTATTTCAGGATATTCTTGACCGCTGTCCAGTGATCCACTCCTGGATTACTTTGGTACCTCCCTGTTAAACTTATTGCTAAGCATACATCAGGCCTGGTACACAGCATTGCATACATGATAGAGCCTATGGCTGAAGCATAGGGAACATCTTTCATTTTCTCTCTATCTTCTGCTGTGGTCGGGCATTGAGTCTGACTCAACTTCACACCTTGTAATACAGGAAAGAACCCTTTCTTTGCTTGATCTATTTTGAACTTTTTCAAAACTTTATCAAGGTATGTGCTTAATGAAAGTCCAATTAAGCGTCTTGATCTATCTCTATAGATCTTGATGCCCAATATGTAAGTAGCTTCACCGAGGTCTTTCATCAAAAAACTTTTATTCAAGTATCCTTTTATGCTAAATTCTATATCATTTCTAATTAACTATATGTCATCTACATAAAATATCAGAAATGCTACAGAGCTCTCACTCACTTTCTTGTAAATACAGGCTTCTCCAAAAGTCTGTATAAAACCATATGCTTTGATCACACTAACAAAGTGTTTATTCCATCTCCGAGAGGCTTGCACCAGTCCATAAATGGATCGCTGGAGCTTGCACACTTTGTTAGCACCTTTTGGATCGACAAAACCTTTTGGTTGCATCATATACAAATCTTCTTCCAGAAATCCATTCAGGAATGCAATTTTAACATCCATTTGCGATATTTCATAATCATAAAATCGGCAATTGCTAACATGATTCGGACAGACTTAAGCATCACTATGGGTGAGAAAGTCTCATCGTAGTGAACTCCTTGAACTTGTCGAAAACCTTTTGCAACAAGTCGAGCTTTGTAGATAGTTATATTACCATCAGCGTCAATCTTCTTCTTGAAGATCCATTTATTCTCGATGGCTTGCCGATCATCGGGCAAGTCAACCAAAGTCCATACTTTGTTCTCATACATGGATCCCATCTCAGATTTCATGGCCTCAAGCCATTTTGCGGAATCTGGGCTCATCATTGCTTCCTCATAGTTCGTAGGTTCGCCATGGTCAAGTAACATGACTTCCAGAATAGGATTACCGTACCACTCTAGAGCGGATCTTACTCTGGTTGACCTATGAGGTTCTGTAGTAACTTGATCTGAAGTTTCATGATCAATATCATTAGCTTCCTCACTGATTGGTGTAGTCGTCATAGGAACTGGTTTCTATGATGAACTATTTTCCAATAAGGGAGCAGGTATAGTTACCTCATCAAGTTCTACTTTCCTCCCACTCACTTCTTTCGAGAGAAACTCCTTCTCTAGAAAGGATCCGAATTTAGCAACAAAAGTCTTGCCTTCAGATTTGTGATAGAAGGTGTACCCAATAGTCTCTTTTAGGTATCCTATGAAGACACATTTTCTCCGATTTGGGTTCGAGCTTATCTGGTTGAAGTTTCTTCACATAAGCATCGCAACCCCAAACTTTAAGAAACGACAACTTTGGTTTCTTGCCAAACCACAGTTCATAAGGCGTCGTCTCGACGGATTTTGATGGTGCCCTATTTAACGTAAATGCGGCCGTCTCTAAAGCATAACCCCAAAACGATAGCGATAAATCAGTAAGAGACATCATAGATCGTACCATATCTAGTAAAGTACGATTATGACGTTCGGACACACCATTATGTTGTGGTGTTCCGGGTGGCGTGAGTTGCGAAACTATTCCACGTTGTTTCAAATGTAAACCAAACTCGTAACTCAAATATTCTCCTCCACGATCAGATCGTAGAAACTTTATTTTCTTGTTACGATGATTTTCCACTTCACTCTGAAATTCTTTGAACTTTTCAAATGTTTCAGACTTGTGTTTCATTAAGTAGATATACCCATATCTGCTCAAATCATCTGTGAAGGTGAGAAAATAATGATACCCGCCGCGAGCCTCAATATTCATTGGACCACACACATCAGTATGTATGATTTCCAGCAAATCAGCTGCTCGCTCCATAGTTCCGGAGAACGGCGTTTTAGTCATCTTGCCCATGAGGCACGGTTCGCAAGTACCAAGTGATTCATAATCAAGTGATTCCAGAAGTCCATCAGTATGGAGTTTCTTCATACGCTTTACACCAATATGACCCAAACGGCAGTGCCACAAATAAGTTGCACTATCATTATCAACTCTGCATCTTTTGGCTTCAACATTATGAATGTGTGTATCACTACTATCGAGATTTAATAAAAATAGACCACTCTTCAAGAGTGCATGACCATAAAAGATATTACTCATATAAATAGAACAACCATTATTCTCTGATTTAAATGAATAACCGTCTCGCATCAAACAAAATCCAGATATAATGTTCATGCTCAACGCTGGCACCAAATAACAATTATTCAGGTCTAAAACTAATTCTGAAGGTAGCGTGCCGACCGCGATCACATCGACTTTGGAACCATTTCCCACGCGCATCGTCACCTCGTCCTTAGTCAATCTTCGCTTAATCCGTAGTCCTTGTTTCGAGTTGCAAATATTAGCAACAGAACAAGTATCAAACACCCAGGTGCTACTACGAGCATTAGTAAGGTACACATCAATAATATGTATATCACATTTACCTTTGTTCACCTTGCCATCCTTCTTATCCGCCAAATACTTGGGGCAGTTCCGCTTTCAGTGACCAGTCTGCTTGCAGTAGAAGCACTAAGTCTCAGGCTTAGGTCCAGATTTGGGTTTCTTATCTTGAGCATCAACTTGTTTGCTGTTCTTCTTGAAGTTCCCTTCTTCTTCCCTTTACCCTTTTTCTTGAAACTGGTGGTCTTATTGACCATCAACACTTGATGCTCCTTCTTGATTTCTACCTCCGCAGCCTTTAGCATTGCGAAGAGCTCGGGAATAGTCTTGTCCATCCCTTGCGTATTATAGTTCATCACGAAGCTCTTGTAGCTTGGTGGCAGTGATTGAAGAATTCTGTCAATGACACTATCATCAGGAAGATTAACCCCCAGTTGAATCAAGTGATTACTATACCCAGACATTTTGAGTATATGTTCACTGACAGAACTATTCTCTTCCATCCGGGCATTTGCTTGAAATATTAACTTCAACTCCTGGAACATCTCATATGCTCCATGACATTCAAAACATCGTTGAAGTCCCAGTTCTAAGCCGTAAAGCATGGCACACTGAACTATCGAGTAGTCATCAGCTTTGCTCTGCCAGACGTTCTTAACGTCGTCAGTTGCATCTGCAGCAGGCCTGCCACCCAGCAGTGCTTCCAGGACGTAATTCTTCTGTCCAGCAATGAGGATAATCCTCAGGTTATGGACCCAGTCTGTGTAATTGCCACCATCATCTTTCAACTTAGCTTTCTCAAGGAACGCTTTAAAATTCAATGGAACAACAACACGAGCCATCTATCTACAACAAACATAGACAAGCAAAATACTATCAGGTACTAAGTTCATGATAAATTTAAGTTCAATTAATCATATTACTAAAGAACTCCCACTAATCATGATACACATCCCTCTAGTCATCTAAGTGATCACGTGATCCAAATCAACTAAACCATGTCTGATCATCACGTGAGATGGAGTAGTTTTCAATGGTGAACATCACTATGTTGATCATATCTACTATATGATTCACGTTCGACCTTTCGGTCTCAGTGTTTCGAGGCCATATCTGTATATGCTAGGCTCGTCAAGTTTAACCTGAATATTCCATGTGTGCAACTGTTTTGCACCCGTTGTATTTGAACATAGAGCCTATCACACCCGATCATCACGTGGTGTCTCAGCACGAAGAACTTTCGCAATGGTGCATACTCAGGGAGAACACTTATGCCTTGAAATTTAGTGAGAGATCATCTTATAATGCTACTGTCAATCAAAGCAAAATAAGATGCATAAAGGATAAACATCACATCCAATCAATATAAGTGATATGATATGGCCATCATCATCTTGTGCTTGCGATCTCCATCTCCGAAGCACCGTCATGATCACCATCGTCACTGGCGCAACACCTTGATCTCCATCGTAGCATCGTTGTTGTTTCGCCACCTATTGCTGCTACGACTATCGCAACCGCTTAGTGATAAAGTAAAGCAATTGCAGGGCATTTGCATTGCATACAATAAAGCGACAACCATATGGCTCTTGCCAGTTGCCGATAATTCAGTTACAAAACATGATCATCTCATACAATAAAATACAGCATCACGTCTTGACCATATCACATCACAACATGCCCTGCAAAAACAAGTTAGACGTCCTCTACTTTGTTGTGGCAAATTTTACGTGGCTGCTACGGGCTGAGCAAGAACCATTCTTACCTACGCATCAAAACCACAATGATAGTTTTTCAAGTTAGTGTTGTTTTAACCTTCTCAAGGACCGGGCGTAGCCACACTCGGTTCAACTAAAGTTGGAGAAACTGACACCCGCCAGCCAGCTGTGTGCAAAGCACGTCGGTAGAACTAGTCTCGCGTAAGCGTACGCGTAATGTCGGTCCGGGCCGCTTCATCCAACAATACCGCCGAACGAAAGTATGACATGCTGGTAAGTAGTATGACTTGTATTGCCCACAACTCACTTGTATTCTACTCGTGCATATAACATCTACGCATAAAACCAGGCTCGGATGCCACTATTGGGGAACGTAGTAATGTCAAAAAAATCTTATGCACACGCAAGATCATGGCGATGCATAGCAACGAGAGGGGAGAGTGTTGTCCACGTACCCTCATAGACCGAAAGCGGAAGCGTTAGAACAACGCGGTTGATGTAGTCGTACGTCTTCACGGCCCGACCGGTCAAGCACCGATAGCACAGCACCTCCGAGTTCTAGCACACGTTCAGCTCGATGACGTCCCTCGAACTCTGATCCAGCCGAGTGTCGAGGGAGAGTTCTGTCAGCACGACGGCATGGTGATGATGATGATGTTCTACCGTCGCAGGGCTTCGCCTAAGCACTGCTACAATATTATCGAAGAGGACTATGGTGGAGGGGGGCACCGCACATGGCTAAGAGATCAATGATCTATTGTTGTGTCTCTAGAGGTGCCCCCCTGCCCTCGTATATAAAGGAGCAAGGAGGGAGGGGACGGCCGGCCAGGGAGGAGGCGCGCCATGGGGAGTCCTACTCCCGCCGGTAGTAGGACTCCCTCCTTTCTTTGTTGGACTAGGAGAAGGGGGAAAGAGGAGGGAGAGAGAGGATGGAAATGGGGCGCCGGCCCCCTCACCTTGTCCTATTCGGACTAGCGGGGAGGGGCGCGCGGCCCTGTCCTGGCCGCCTCTCCTCTTCTCCAGTAAGTCCCACTATGGCCCATTAAGCCCCCGGGGGGTTCCGGTAACCCCTCGGTACTCCGATAAAATCCCGATTTCACCCGGAACACTTCCGATATCCAAATATAGGCTTCCAATATATCAATCTTCATGTCTCAACCATTTCGAGACTCCTCGTCATGTGTGTGATCATATCCGGGACTTCTAACAACCTTCGGTTCATCAAAACTCATAAACTCATAATATAATCGTCATTGAAACTTTAAGCGTGCGGACCCTACAGGTTCGAGAACTATGTAGACATGACCGAGACACGTTTCCGGTCAATAACCAATAGCGGAACCTGGATGCTCATATTGGCTCCTACATATTCTACGAAGATCTTTCTCGGTCAAACCGCATAACAACATACATTGTTCCCTTTGTCATCGGTATGTGACTTGCCCGAGATTCGATCATCGGTATCTCAATACCTAGTTCAATCTCGTTACCGGCAAGTCTCTTTACTTGTTATGTAATGCATCATTCCGTAACTAACTCATTAGCTACATTGCTTGGAAGGCTTATAGTGATGTGCATTACTCAACATGTACCTTTCCGAAAATCGGAGTGACAAAACCTAATCTCGAAATACGCCAACTCAACATGTACCTTTGGAGACACCTGTAGAGCTCCTTTATAATCACCCAGTTACGTTGTGACGTTTGGTAGCACACAAAGTGTTCCTCCGATAAATGGGAGTTGCATAATCTCATAGTTGTAGGAAACATGTATAAGTCATGAAGAAAGCAATAGCAACATACTAAACGATCAACTGCTAAGCTAACGGAATGGATCAAGTCAATCACATCATTCTTCTAATGATGTGATCCCGTTAATCAAGTGAAAACTCATGTCTATGGTTAGGCAACATAACCATCTTTGATTAATAAGCTAGTCAAGTAGAGGCATACTAGTGACATTATGTTTGTCTATTTATTCACACATGTATCATGTTTCCGGTTAGTACAATTCTAGCATGAATAATAAACATTTATCATGATATAAGGAAATAAACAATAACTTTATTATTGCCTCTAGGGCATATTTTCTTCAACTGCTTCTCGGCAAGGATGGGATGGTGCTATCCAATGTTGGATCATCCGCTAGTCGTTGCCGCTGTTGAGACCCCCTTTCTTGGATAAGTGAGTCGATCTGCTGTTGCTCCTGCTGGAATTGGAGTGCGAACTCCGCGTGCACTGACTCTAGGCCTTTAAGGCGTTCTGCTTCCTGCTTCCTCTGCTCCTCCTCCAGCTTCTTATTCTTCACCTCCTCCATCTTCTTTCTCGCACGACTTCTGTAGTCGGCGTTCCAGTCCGCAAACCCCTCAAACCATGGAACAACGCCTTTGCCTCGTGTTCTTCCCGGGTGTTCAGGATTTCCCAGGGCGCGCGTAAGCTCATCGTTCTCTCTGTTGGGCGTGAACACCCCCGTTCGAACCTCTTCTATTGCAACAAGCAATGCGATGTCGGCTCCTTTAAGACTTGCCTTCTCTAGAACCAGCCCTGTCTACGGGTCCAACTTCCCCCATGCACGTAAAACCAAGTCATGCATCTGTCGAGCCAGCTCAATGTAACTGGAGTGACCCCTGCATCTAGCATCTGTTGCTCAGACTTACCCCACTTAGGTCGAGCCACCGCGTAGCCACCTGGCCCCAGCGTATGGAAATGCTCCTTTTTCGCACCATTGAGCTTGTTTACTCTCGACCGTTCCTTAGCTAATTCTGATTCCTTGAATTTCATGAAAGCGGGCCAGTGATCTATTTGCTTCTCTAGTGTTCCTGTGAATTCTGGAGTCTTCTTTTCTCCTTCGACGTACTTGGCCAATATACTCTTCTTGTGGTTGTTGAATGCAACCGCCATCTTCCTAAGAGCACCATCCTTGACTTTCTACACATCTGCATGTGTGAAATGATCGGGTAGGGTGAAATGTGACATGAGAGATTCCCAAAGCCAATCTTTTGCTCTTTGGTCGACAAAAGTAAGATCTGGACGTTCGTTTGCTGGCTTTTTCCATTCTTGCATGGAGATCGGGATTTGGTCCTTCACAAGAACTCCGCACTGACGAATGAACTTGCCCACATTCTTCTTAGGCGCAAATGGTTCGCCATTAGGTTTGATGGCATCGATGTTGTACTTTACGCCCTCCTTCAACTTTTTGGTCGGGCCTTGCACTGTCCTGCTGCCTGTAGAAGATTTGCTCGATCCGGAGGGCTGAAATAAGAAAGATTGATTCGTTAATATATATATAAATATACATCACCAGTCTTTGTTATTTCAAGATCAACATTTTCTTTGTCATCATAATCATAGTTCTGGACTTCATCAATTCGGTCGTCTTGATCGAATATCATATCACCCTCCCCGGTATTGTTCAGATATTGGGAGCCGTCATCTTCTTCATTCTGATCATCTGGCAGGCGAGGGGAGCGTATGATCTCGAACAGGGCCTCTTCTCCTTCTCTGTCAGTATTGTCCGCCATAGATTTTGTTTAACTAATCCAGAAGAAACATAAAACAATTTAGTATGCATCTCAAATAATAGTAGATAATTGATATGCATCTCGAATAATAGTAGATAATTTATATCCTTCTTGAAAGATAAAACTGAATCATAGTAGATAATATGCATCATCGAATATAATCTCGAATAAATCTTCTTGAATATTATCGAATAATATCTCGAATACATCGTCTCGAATATTATCGTATACATCACTAGCTAGCTAATATAGATCGAATACTATTGAATAATCTAGTTCACTCGCGGTTCCTGAGGCGCGGGCGGTGGACACCCAAAGAGAAGGAACCATCATAGGATCATAGCACGGGTGAGATCCCCGAAGAACCTGCCAGGTATTGGAGAACCTGACGTCCATAGCAGCCATGTAGCGACGGACGTGCTCATCCCCCTTCCTGACACGGCGATGTATCACTTCCGGAGCGGCCGGCTCCCTCCACACCGAAATTGGCCCACGCGAATGCCACCAAAGGAGCTCCGGATCGATGACGGGACCCGGAGCCGGATTCCTCACCAAGCGGCGCGCCCCTGAAGGTAGCACCTCCCAGTGCCAATCCGGCGGAGCCCGGTCCCGAACATGGCTCCTCTGAAGAAGGACGTCGTCGCGAATGAGTTGACGGCGATCATGCGGGCCGGGCATCGTTGACGTCGAGAACAAATAGTATATGCATTTAACAAAAGTATAAAAAGCTAATTCACCTAACATTAATATATCTAATTCATCTATAACTAAAAGTATAAAAACAAATTAATTTAACATTTCTATCTAGCTAATTCATCTAACATTTGACATTAATCCAACATTTCTATCTACCTAATTTATCTAATTCATCTAACATTTGACATTAATCTAACATTTTTATCTATTTCATCTAACATTTGACATTAATATATCTAATTCGATCATCTAATTAACTTTTTGACATTAATCTAATTCATCTAGCTAGCTAAAACTTTGACATTAACAATTTGACATATTAATCTAAAAAACAGAAAATACAAAATAAGTAAAAATGTGTGTGTGCATGTGTGTGTGTGCGCGCGCGTGTGTATGCGTGTGTGTATGTACGGGCGGCGGCTCGATCGAAGCGCAACCATGGTGCGCGCAGGGGTTCACAGCGGGGCGGCCGGGTGGCGACGGGGGGCGGCGATGGGCGCGGCGTCAGGGCGGCGGCGTACGGCGATGATGGGGACGATGACGGACGGGCCGGGGCATCGATGGGGACGGGGGCGGCGACGACGGCGACGGCATGCGGTGGGGGCGGCGATGGGCTACGGCACTGGATAGGGTGGCGGCTATGTCGAAGTAGAGAGAGAAGAAGTGGGAGATGAAACTGATTTTTTTGAAGTGCTGCTTATATAGGATGTACCTTTAGTACCGGATGGAGCCACCAACCGGTACTAAAGTCTGTTTTGGCCAGGCCAAGCGGCGGGAAGCGCACCCCTTTAAAACCGGGTGGTGGCTCCAAGCGGTACTAAAGAAGCCCCCCTCCCCTTTAGTACCGGTTGGATCCACGACCCAATACTAAAAGGGTGCGCTGGCGCAGGTGCAGTGTGGCAAGTTTAGTCCCACCTCGCTAGCCGAGGGTCATCCGCACTGGTTTATATGCCCCAGTGCGGTAGCTCTCTCGAGCTCCTCTCTAAGCAGGCCCTTGTGGCCTAATGAACCTGTGCTGCACTGTTGGGCCTACTGGTATATCGGGCCTGCATCCTGCCCCAACCACAGGTTGGGTTTCTAGTCGTATGCAGGCCGCTGTAGCCCAGTAGGGGGCATTTTTTATTTTGTTTTTTCTTTTCCGCTTTATTTATTTCTGAGTTGTTTTTTTGCTATATTTAGAATTTCTTTGTAAATATTTTTGCTTTAGGTACAGAAAAAATAAAAACTTTCTGTTAGTGCCAGTAGTTTTCAAATTTGAATTTGTGTGAATCACTAGTTTGCGAATAACTTTACTTTAGAAATAGATTTTCCAGCGATTCTTTTTTCTTATGTTTAATATTAGTGTGTTTTATCATTATATTCAATTTTGTAATACTTACGTTATTTAAAAAATTGAAATACCTTTGTAACAGATGAATTTCTGTCCAAAACCCTGAAACTTTGAAAGAGATTGTCCATTTTGTACACGAAGTGTATCAAGTTTTTGTCATAACCCTCTCAAATTTTTTGCACATGCTATATGGGTGAAATGATGATACCATTCCAACTTTTAACCTTTTCAGAGTTCATTTGTAGTGCTTTTCAATTTCAGGGTCATTTAGCTAAAAAAATCAGTAAATGCATGAAAACATAGCAAATGAAGTCAGAAAGGGTTGAAATTTGATGATGTAGCTTTGAATGGTGCATACTAAATGCACAAAAAGTCTGGAGTTATAATAGGTTCAAAAAAATGAAATGCCTTTGTAACAGATGAGTTTTTGTCCGAAACCTTGATACTTCGAAAGAGATTGTCCATTTTGTACACGAAGTGCATCACGTTTTTGCTGTAACCCTCTCAACTTTTTTGCACATGCTATGTGGGTGAAATGATGATACCATGCCAACTTTCAACCTTTTCAGAGTTCATTTGTATTTCTTTTCAATTCCAGGGTCATTTAGCTCAAAAAAATCAGTAAATGCATGAAAAATAGCAAATGGAGTCAGAAATAGTTGAAAGTTGATGACGTGGTTTTCAATGGTGTATACTGAACACACAAAAAGTATGGAGTTGTAATAAGTTCAAAAAATGAAATGCCTTTGTAACAGATTAGTTTTTGTCCGAAACTCTGATACTTCGAAAGAGATTGTCCATTTTGTACATAAAGTGCATCAAATTTTTGCCGTAACCCTCTCAACTTTTTTGCACATGCTTTGTGGGTGAAATGATGATACCATACCAACTTTCAACCTTTTCAGAGTTCATTTGTAGTGCTTTTCAATTTCAGGGTCACTTAGTTGAAAAAATCAGTAAATGCATGAAAAATAGCAAATGATGTCAGAAAGGGTTTGAAAGTTGATGGCGTGGCTTTGAATGGTGCATACATAAGGCACAAAAGTAAACATTTCAAATGCAAAACACACAAGCACCCTAGCTATTACAAAGATTCCCTACTGTCTTTCGGTGTGAAACCTTTTCTTCGTTGTGTCCATTTGCGCCGTAACCATGGAGAATCTTCACCATTTAACTCGATGCTTGGGTCAATATTCACTGTGAATGGAGCAATTTCATCAAACTTTTCATAATCTTCTGACATGCCTGTCTTGTCATCCACTCCCATGATGTTTCTTTTCCTTGAAAGAACTATGTGGCACTTTGTCTCATCGTATGATGTATTCGCTTCCTTATCTTTTCTTTTTCTCAGCTTGGTACACATGTCCTTCACATAGAAAACCTGCGCCACATCATTTGCTAGGACAAATGGTTTGTCTGCGTACCCAAAATTGTTGAGATCCACTGTTGTCATTCCGTACTGCGGGTCTTTCGTTACCCCGCCTCGTGTCATATTGACCCATTTGCACCGAAACAAAGGGACCTTCAAACCACGTCCATAGTTAAGTTACCATATGTCCTCTGTGTAACCATAATATGTGTCATTTCCCCTTTTTGTTGTTGCATCAAAGCGGACACCACTATTTTGGTTGGTGCTCTTCTTATCTTGGGCGATCGTGTAAAATGTATTCCCATTTATCTCGACTGCTGCTCTGCTCCCAAAAAGGATTAATGCCATCTGCGCTTAGACCAAACCATACGTTCCTTGCGTCAACTCCAAAGTCCTCCCAGTACTTTCTCTCAATTTTTCTCCACTACGACCCATCAGCGAGTACTCTCAACTTCCCGTCTTTCTTACGGTCTTCTCTGTGCCATTGCATCGACTTGGCATGCTCTTTGTTTTGGAACAAGCATTTCAACCGTGGTATTATAGGAGCGTACCACATCACATTGCCAGGAATCTTCTTCCTGGGGCGCTCGCCCTCGACATCACTAGGGGCATTGAGGGAGTCCTGGATTAGGGGGTGTCCGGATGGCCGGACTATCACCGTTGGCCGGACTCCTGGACTATGAAGATACAAGATTGAAGACTCTGTCCCGTGTCCGGAAGGGACTTTCCTTGGTGTGGAAGGAAAGCTTGGCGATACGGATATGTAGATCTCCTACCATTGAAACCGACTCTGTGTAACCCTAGCCCTCTCCGGTGTCTATATAAACCGGAGGGTTTTAGTCCGTAGGACGAACAACAATCATACCATAGGCTGGCTTCTAGGGTTAGCCTCTCTGATCTCGTGGTAGACCTACTCTTGTACTACCCATATCATCAATATTAATCAAGCAGGAGTAGGGTTCTACCTCCACCGAGAGGGCCCAAACCTGGGTAAAAACATTGTGTCCCTTGTCTCCTGTTACCATCCGCCTAGACACACAGTTCGGGACCCCCTACCCGAGATACGCCGGTTTTGACACCGACATTGGTGCTTTCATTGAGAGTTCCTCCGTGTCGTCACCTTTAGGCCCGATGGATCCTTCGATCATCAACAACGACGCGGTCCAGGGTGAGACTTTTCTCCTCGGACATATCTTCGTATTCGGCGGCTTTGCACTGCGGACCAACTCGCTTGGCCATCTGGAGCAGATTGAAAGCTACGCCCCTGGCCATCAGGTCAGATTTAGAAGTTTGAACTATACGGCTGACGTCCGCGGAGACTTGATCTTCGACGGGTTCGAGCCATAGCCAAGCGCGCCGCACTCTCACGATGGGCATGATCTAGCTCTGCTTCCGGATAGTGCCCTGGAGGCCGCACAAGTGTCCGCTCTGACCCTTAGCTCGGAGCCGACTGCGCCGATCGAGGACGGATGGCTTGACACCGCCTCGGGGGTTGCTACCTCTACGGCGATAGAGCCGAATACCAACCCTGTCCTTTGTGAAGCTCGTGACTCCAAGGTGCCGGACTCCGAACCTTTCGCGCCCCTGCCAATCGAATCTGATTGTGCGCCGATCATGGAGTTCACCGCTGCGGACATCTTTCAGCACTCGCCCTTTGGCGACATCCTGAATTCACTAAAGTGTCTCTCTTTATCAGGACAGCCCTGGCCTGGCACGTTCCGAGCACGTGTAGCAATGCGGCCCCAACCCCAGTCCTCGTGAAATCGCGAGACCAGTACCACGCGTACATAACTACGCTCTGGAGATACCATGGGCATAGGGGTAGGGGCACGGCCACGGCATGCCCGGAGAGCGGCTCAACCGCACCAGGGGCTCCCAATTGTGTCATTCTTTTTTTTTCTTATTCTCAGGACTCCATTTTCCAGAAGCCCTGTCTGGCAGTAGAATTGCCGAACTCACGATGCAACAGCCAGGGAAGCAGAAAAGCTACGTCGAGTGTCCAGGTGGTCTCTATTACGAGCGGTATACCTTTTTTACATACCATCCCGTAGCCTACCCCTGGAGGGGGGACATGTTTAATAGTCCCATCCCTTGCTTATCGCACTATTTGCATCGTTCTGCTTTCATTGCAGTATTTTTTGAATAAACAATGCATCGCTTTTTGCCTATTATTGCATTCCTCTTTTATCCATATATGTTCACTTATGACATGTTGCATCCATACGCTTTGGTACGGCCAAATACACCAGGGGCTTAAGTTCCCCAAAATATGGTGTGATAAGTCCGAACACTTTCACAAGTGCGGCACCCCGAACTTATAGCATTATATGCATCAGCTCCGAATCATGTCTTGGGTCAATAGTTGGGTTTGCCCGGCTCCCATGTTTTGGTACCTTACGTTCCGTTATATCGGCTAAGGTAGCGCTGGGAGAACCACTGCGATTGTGCCCAGTTGAGCTGGGTTGAGCACCTCAGTGGAGAAAGCTAAAACTGACCGTCATGATAGGGAGAGAGCCGGTAGCTGTTCGAGAGGTTTTTTTGAGTCCCTAAAGACTAACGCCGCTTAGAGCGAGGAGCCAGCTTTGTCCGGCCCAAGCGTGGATAGCGCCCCGAATTCGGTCTTCCGAACACTAGGGGCTTCGCCGAAATTTAAAATTAGAGAATTCTATGGCTAAGTGGGAGTGTTCAAGCATTATAAGTCTAGTTGCCTCGTTCGTTGTGTTGAGCGCCTCCCTCGATGGACCCAAAAATGGGAACAAGAGCGCTCAAGTTTATCCCGAACACCTCAGCACTCGTGGCATGGGGGCTGAAGCCAACGACTTGCCATCTCTCAAATTTGATAAACGGTCGCACAGAAGGTAATATTTTAAATTCACAAGCGTTGCTTAGCGCATATGAACAATTTTTCAAGCGTACATGATAACAAATGCGAGTTTACTCAAAAATTACATCTTTGGAGCATTCACCTGCTATAAGGCGGGCACCCTTCAGGACGTTCTCATAATACATCTCAGGCTTGCGATACTCCCTGCCCGGCGATGGAGCGTCCGTCACAAGCTTCTCAGCGTCCATCTTGCCCCAGTGCACTTTAGCATGGGCAAGGGCCCTATGGGCACCTTCGATGCAGACGGAGCGCTTGACGACTTCAACCCATGGACAGGCGTCCACTAGCCGCCGCACCAGCCCGAATTAGCTCCCAGGCATGGCCTCCTTCGGCCACAGCCGAGCTATGAGGCCCTTCATGGCCTGTTCGGCTACCTTATGGAGCTCGACCAGCTGCTTCAGCTGGTCGCTCAAGGGCACCGGGTGTCTGGCCTCAGCATACTGAGACCAGAATACCTTCTCCGTCAAGCTCCCTTCCTCGGCCCGGTAGAATGCGGCAGCATCGGACACACTGTGGGGCAGATCTGCAAATGCTCCTGGAGAGCTCCGGATTCGGGTAAGTAACAAGTAATTCACTTTCACGTGCTTGCTGTTGGGGATATTACCACTAGGCGTAAACCGGCCTGCCTGGGCCGGGTTAACTTCATTAGTGGTATAAGCAGATAAAGGCCCAAGGCACATGGCGGTTTAGAGCACATGGCCGTAAACCGGCCTGATGTATAACTTGTATTGTAAGTTAGGAATAGAGATACCAACGGGATACAGTATGAACCGGTTGGGACTCTATGAACCGACGGGCGTCACCCGTGTATATAAGGGGACGACCCGGCGATGGTTCAAGGACAGACAACCACCACTCGAGCCTAGGCGAAGCTTGTTTGCTCCCTAGCCATCGAGACCACATCAATTCCATCACAACTAGACGTAGGCTTTTACCTTCATCGAAGGGGCCGAACTAGTATAAAAACCCTCGTGCCTTTGTGTCCGCTTTAACCCCTTCAAGTAAACTCGTAGCGATGGCTCCACGACTAAGTCCTTTCACTAGGACATCTGCCGTGACAAATCCACGACAGTTGGCGCCCACCGTGGGGCTATCGCACGATGGTTTGATGATATTGGAGGGCAAGCTCAAGGGACTCGAAGGCTACGTTGTGGGCCGGATGACCAAGAGTCGTCGCGGCGGATCTATCGACAGCGCAGGATGGGGTCCGAGGCCGATTCGATCGAATCTGGTACGGGTCCCCTTTGGTGGCATACACGTCTTCATCGGCAAGATCAGTGAGCCTGGACCTGAGCCGGACATCTGCACCGACCTCATCGAGACGGCTCAGTGTGCGAGATCTACCCAGGCTAAACCGGTCGTGAAGCGTGTCTTCGTCGGAGTCATCCACGGAGGAGAACGCGAGGACGGTTCAGAACACGGTAGTGAGACCGTCGTCTATTCCGGTGACGAGTCCTCAGCAGGAGAGACTGAATCATTGTACCAGTTACAGGACGATATGGTTAGGGGCTGTTCCAATGGCGACAGTATTCCGGACCCCCCAGGCCAGATCAGCCGGGTTGGAATATTCATGGCCGGTACACAGGCGGCGAATCACTCTTCGACCGCCGCAGCGATGCTTTCCGGATCAGCAGCGGCAGCGGTAGCAGGGGCAGGAGGCCTTGAGCGCCCGCCGGTTCAAGTTCTATCAGATCCGTTTGATGCACTAGCTGCGCTTATGGCAGAGGACAATCCGGCGGATCAGGAGGCCCATGATGCAGAGATTGCGAAAGTAAAAGAGCAGATCACGCAAGCCAAAGCGGATCTAGCGGCGAAAAAACGAGATGGCTGCAGAGCGGGCCGCTCTGGACGCCCAGGCCTACAAACTCATGCTTGACCAGAGTGCGTCGCAGGAGGTGTTGAAGCGGAAGTATAGATCACGCCTGCCATTAGGGTTTGACCCCAGAAATCTCTTTCAGACCCCGGGAGCTGGACCCAGTAATCCGCCGCAGCACCGGGAGGCAAACCGGATTGAGGCACGGGGCGGGGTGACGGTCCAAAATTTTAAAAGGGGGGAAAAATTTTTTTTCCCCCCAAGGAAAGAAATTTTTTAAAAAAATTAAAAAAATTTGGAAAATTTTTCCGGTTTTTAAAAGGGAAAAAACCATTTGGGCCCCATTTTTTTTTCCCTTTTCAAAAATTTTAAAAAGGGGGGGGTTTTGGGTTTAAACAAAAAAACCAAAAAAAAATTTGGGGAAAACCTTTTTAAAAATTTTTTAAATTAAATTTTTTAAAAAAAATTTTTCCCCTTTAAATTTTTAAAATTTAAAAAAACCAAAAAATTTGTTATTGGGTTTTGGACCAAAACCGGTTTTAAAAAAAAACCAAAAATTTTTCCTTTAAATTAATTTAAAACCCCCCCCCAAAAAAAATAAAAAAAAAAAAAAAAAAAAAAAAAAAAAAGGAAGGGTACCAAAATTTTTTTAAAAAAAAAAAAAAAAACCCAAACCAAAATTTTAATTTTTTAAAGAAAAAAATTTTTTAAAAAAAATTTCAAAAAGGAAAAAAATTTTTAATTAAATCAAAGGAAAGGGGGGACAAAAACCAAAAAAAGAAAAAAATTTTTTTTAAAGTTTTAAAAAAAAAAGGACAAAAAACCCTTTCCAAATTGGCCCGAATTTAAAGGCCCAACCCAGGAAAAGGGGGGGTTTTTGGGGGAAAAAATTTAAAGAAACAAAAAAATTTTTTCCTTTCCCCTTTCCGTTGGGGTTTTCGGGGGGGGAAAAGCCCAAAAGTTTTCCCCCCTTTTGTTAAAACCCAAAAGGGTGGCCCAAAAAAATTTTTCCCCCAAAAGGGGGTTTCCCCTTTTCCCTTTAAAAACCAAAAAAAATTTTCCGGGAAAAGGGGGCAAAAGGGGGAAAATTTTTTTTTTTTAAAAAAAGGAAAAAGAAGGGGGGCTTTTTTAAAAAGTGAAAAAACCGGCCGGAAGGGGAAAATTTTTTCCCAAATTTAAAAAAAAAAAAATTTTTATAACCCGTTTAAAAAACCCCCAAAAAAACCAAACCCCAAAAAGGGCCGGGGGGGGAGGGGGGGTTTTTTAAATTAAAAAAAAACCCCTTAAAAATCCAAACCCCCCAAAAAAATTGGGTTTAAAATTTAGAAAACCCTTAAAAAAAAAGGGGCCCTGGAATTTAAAATTTCAAAAAAAACCCGGCCCAAAAAAATTCCCCCCCCCCAAGGAAAAAGGGTTTCCTTTTGGGGAAAAAATTAAAAGGGGGGGAAAATTTTGGGCCCCTTTTCCACCCAATGTTTAAAAAGGGCCCCCTAAATTTTCCCCTTTCCCCCCCCCCCGGGGTCCGGGGCCCCGGGTTTATTTTGGGGCCTTTGGGAGGGAAAAGGGAAAACCTTTTCCCTTTTGGCAAAAAAAAAATTTTTTTCAAAAATTTTTGGGACAAAACTTTGGGGGTTTTAAAAATTTTAAAAACATCCCCCAAAAAAAAAAAAATTTTTTAAAAAAATTTTTAAATTGGTTTTTTTAAAAAAACCCCCCCCCAAAAGTTTTTCCCCAAAAAATTTGGGTCCAAAAATTTTAAAATTTATTTTTTCCTTCCCCCCCCCCTTTTTTTTTTTTTTTTAAAAAAAATTTTTTTTTTTTTAACCTTTTTTGGGTTTTTTTTTCCAATTTTTTCCCCCCTTTGGCCTTTTTATTTAAGTTTAAATTTTAAAATTTTTTAAAAAAATTTAAAACCGGTTTTTAAAAAACTTTTAAAGGGGGTTTTTCCCAATTTGGTTTTGGTTGGGGCCCTTTTGGAAAGGGGTTTTGGGCCAAATTCCCCCCACCTCCCCAAAAAATTTTTTCCCTTTACCCCCCCTTTTTTGGGGTTAAACCCTTAAATTTTTTTCCTTGGGAAAATTCCTTTTTTCCTTTAAAAAATTTTTTTAAAACCCTTTTGCCCCCTGGGGAACCCCGGGGGGGAAAACCCCATTCCCGGGAAACCCCCCGGGGGGGCCCCCCCGGGGGGGGAAACCGAAACCCCCGGGGAAAAGGGGGAAAGGGCCCCGGGGGGGCCCCCTGGGCCCTTTGGGGCCCCAAACCGAAACCCCCAAAAAGGGAAAAAAAAAAAAACCAAAAAAAGAAAGGGGGGAAAAAAGGGGGAAAAAGGGAAAAATTTTTAAAGGGGGGTTTTTCCCCCAAAAAATTAATTAAAGGCCCCCCAAAAAAAAAAATTTTTTTCCTTTTAAAAAAAAATTTTTTGGGCCCCTTTTTTCCCCTTGGGGCCCCCCAAAACCTTCCGGGGAAAAACCCCCTTTCCCTTCCCCCAAAATTCCCAAAAAACTTTTTCCCTGGCCCCCTTTTGAACCTTTTTAAATTTTTCCCCCCTTTTTAATTTTCCCTTCCGGGTTTTTTTGGGGGGAAACCCGGTTTTAAAACCCAAAGGAAATTTTTTGAGGGGCCCCCCCCTTTTTTTTTCCCGAACCTTTTTTTTTCCCTTTTTTTTCTTTAAACTTTTCCCCTTTTTTTTCCCTTTGGGGGGTTTTTTTAATTTCCCCAAATTTTCCTTGGAAAACCCTTTAAATTTTTTTTTTTTCCCCGGGGGTTTTCCCCCTTTCCCGGGGGTTTTTTCCCCCGGGGGGGTTTTTCCCCCGGGGCCCTTTTTTTCCCGGGGGGGGTTTTTTTTCCCCCTTTTCCCGGGGGTTTTCCCCCCGGGGCCCTTTTTTTTCCCCCGGGCTTTGGGGGTTTTTCCCCCGGGGGGGGTTTTCCCCCGGGGCCCTTTTTTTCCCCCGGGGTTTTCCTCGGGGTTTTTCCCGGGGCCCCCTTTTTTTCCCCCAAAAAACCCTTCTTTTGGCCCCAAATTTAAAAACCCCGGGGACGAAAAATTTTTGGTTTTTGGGGGGAAAATTTTTTTGGGGTTTTTTCCCCGGCCCCAAAAAGGGGGGCGCCAACCCCCCAAAAGGGCCCTTTTGGGTTTTTTTCCTTTCCTTTTTTAATTTTTAATTAAAAAAAAAAAAAACCTTTTCCCCCCGGGGAAACCCTTTAAAAATTTTAAAATTCAAGGGAAATTTTAAAAAAATTTTGGGCCCCAAAAGGGAAAAAAAAAATTTTTTTAAACCTAAATTTTTCCCCAAACCTTTCCCTTTAGGCCCCCCTTTTTTTTTCCTTTAAACCCTTTTACCCCCCTTTTTTAAAGCCCCCAAAAAAATTTTTTAAAAAAATTTTAAATTTTTTTTTCCCCCCCTTTTTTTTCCCGGGTTTTTAAGGGCCCTTTTTGGCCAAGGCCCCGGTTTTGGCCAAACCCTTTCCTTCTTAAAATTTCCGGGTTGGAATTCCAAAAATTTCCCCTTTTTCCAAAAAAATTTTTTTCCCCCCAAAATTTTCCCCCCCCTTTTAAAAACCCCCCTTTTTTAAACCCCGGGAAAATTTTAACCAATTAAATTTTTAAAAATTAACCCTTTTAAAAAACCCCCCTTAATTTCTCTTTCCCCTCCAAAACCCCCTTTTCCCAAAAACCAAATTTTTTTTAAAAATTTTTAAAAAAATTTTTTGGCCATTTAAAATTTTTTTTTTCCAAATTAAAAATTTTTTTAAAAAGCCCTTTTTCCTTTAAAGGGGTTTTTTTCCCCCTTAAAAAAACCCCCCCTTTTTAAAAATCTTCCTTTTGGGTTTTTTTTTTTTTTTAAAATTTTTTTAGTTGGGCTTTTTAAAAAAAAATTTAAAATTTTAAGCCAAATTTTTGGGTTTAAAAGGGGGAAAAAAAACCTTTGGGAATTTTTGGAATAAACCTTGGGTTTTTTTTTTTTTTTTTTTTCTTGAGAATTTGGGGGAAAAAAAATTAAAACCCCCTTTTGGGGGGGTTTTGGGAAAATTTAAACCCCAAAAAAACCCCCTTTAAAAAGGGGGGAAAAAAAAATTGAAAACCCAAAATTTTTTTTCCCCCCCTTTTTCCCTTTAAAAATTTAACAAAAAATAAAACCCAAAAACCCCCAAAAATTTTTTTTCCCTTTTTAAAAAAAGGCCCCAAACCCTTCCCAACCCCCCCTTTTTTTCCCCCCCAAAAAAAAATTTTTTTGGGAAAAACCCTTTTTTTGAAACCCCCAAAAGCCCGCCACCCCCCCTTTTGGGTTTTAAAACCCCGGGGGGGTTTTTTCCTAATTTTTTTTTTCCGGGGGTTGGGTTGGGCCCCCCTTTGGCAAGACAAGACATCGGTCTTTGAAAAAAAAACCCCAAAAAAACCCGGGTTTTGGCCCCTTTTTTTTTTTTTTAAATATTGGGAAAAAAAAAAAAAAAATTTATTTATATTTTAAAAAAAAAAGGGAAAAAAAAAAACCAATTTTGCCCACCATAAAAACCCCCCAAAAAACCCAAAAAAACCCCCAAAAAAAAAATTCTTTAAATTTTTTTTAAAAAAATTTTGGGGGGAAAAAGCACCATGAGGAGATATATAAACAATACCAACACCTTGGCCATTGCTAAGGGGTTTTTTTTTTTTTTTTTTAAAAGGGGAATCCCTTACCGGTTTAAAAAGGGCCCGGGTTTTGGGGCCCGGGGAAAAAAAAATTTTGGGGGTTTTTTTAAGGGGAAATTTGGCCGGGGGTTGGGCCTTTTCCAATTTTTAAAGGGGGGTTTTCAGGGGAAAAGGGGGGGGAAAATGGGTCGGGGAATTAAATTTTTAAAAACCGGGTTTTTAAAGGCAATAAACCCGGGCCCAAAGGGGGAAAATTTTTTCCCCAAAAGGGCCCCCTTGGGGGGGGTTTTTTTGGCCCTTTTTTAAAAAGGGGGTTTTCCAAAGGGGGGGAAAAAAAGGGGTTTTTGGGGGGAAAAGGGTTTAAAACCAAAGGAATTGGCCCTTTGGGGGTTTGGGGGGGGGAAAATTTCCTTTTTTGGGGAAAAAAAAGGGGAATTGGGCCCCAAATTCCGGTTACCCCAAATAAAAAAAGGGAAAGGGGGTTTTTTTGGAAAATTTTTTTTTGGGTTTTTGGGGGGCGGGGCCCCCTTTTATTTGGGGAAAGTTTTTTAAAAATTTAAAAAAATTTTGGGGGGGGGAAAAAAACCCCCTTCCCGGGGGGGGGTTTTTTGGGAACCCCGGAGGTTTTTTGGGGGGTTTTAAACCTTTCTTTCCCTTTTTTTAAAAGGGAAAATTTTTTTTTTGGGGGGAAACCAAAAAACCCCCGGGGGTTGGGAAAAAAGGGGAAAAAATGGGGGTTTTCCAAAATTTTCCAAAAAGGTTAATTGGGGGGGAAAGGGTTTTTTTTGGTTTTTGGGGGGGGAAAACCCTTACCGGGGAAGGGGGAATTTTGGCCCAAAGGGAAAAATTTAAAAATTTAAAGCCCTTTTGGGGAGGGAAAAAAGGGGGAAAATTTGGGGGGAAAAAAAAACCATGGGCCCCTTTGGGGGGCCCGGGGGGGGTTTTTAAAAAGGTTAAAATTAAAAAAATTTTTTTTTTAAAAAAAAATTTGGGGGGCCCCCGGGGGCCAAAACCCTGGGGGGTTAAATTTAAAAAAACCAAAATTTAAAGGGGGGAAGGCCCCGGGGGCCCCCCCCCGGGGGGAAAGGGGCCCTTTCCCGGGCCCCCAAAAAAAAAAAGGGGAAAAAGGCCCTTCCGGTTTTTTGGAAGGGGCCAAGTTGCCCCTTTTTTTGGAAAGGGGTTTAAAGAAAAATTTGGGTTCCAAAATTTTAAAAAGGGGGAAAAAACCAAAACCGGAAGGGCCAAAACCGGTTTTTAAAAAAAGGGTTAAACCTTGGGGAATTTGGGAAAAATTAAAAAACCCTTTTTAAAGGGTTGGGCGGTTAAAGGGGAAAACTTGGGGAAAAACAATTTAAACCGGGTTTTAAACTTTTTAAAAAAAAAAAAAATTTGGGAAAACGGGGAAAAAAGGGCCCCAAAAAAGGGGGGGGAAAAGGGGGGAAAAAAAAAAAGCCTTTTCCCAAATTTAAAAAAATAAAAACCCAAGGTTTTTAAAACCCAAGGGGTTTAAAAAAAAACCCCTTTTGGGTTTAAAAAAAAAAAGGCCCAAAGGGCCTTTACCCCCGGGGGGAAAACCCGGGCCCTTTTAAAAACCCCGGGGGGGGGGAAAAAAAAAAGGGTTTTTTCCCCCTTTTTCCCCCTTGGGGGGGGGAGGGGTTTTAAAAAAAAAATTTTTTTCAGGAACGGCCCCCCCCAAAAGGGGCCCCCCCTTTCCCCTTTGGGGGGGGAAAAAGGGAATCCCATTCCCCCGGGTTTTTTTTTTTTAAAAACCCCCCGGGGTTTTTTTGGGTATTAAAAAAAGGGGGGCGTTTTGGCCGGGCGAACCGGGGGGGTTTGGGAAAAATTTTGGGGGGCCCGGGGGGGGGTTTTTAAAAAAGGGGTTTTTAAAAATTCCCGGGGTTCCCGGGGCCCCCCCGAACCCAAAAAAATTTTGGGCCCGGAAAACCTTTTTCCATTCCCCTAAAACCCCTTTAAACCCCAGGGCCCCCCGGTTTTTCCGGTTTCCCCCTTAAAAAGGGGGCCCCCCGGGGAAATTTTTTTTTCCCTCCGGGGCCCGGGGAAAAGCCTTCCCCCTTCTTTTAAAGGGGGGGGGGGCCCCGGGCGGGGGCCCCCGGGAACCAACCCCTTTTGACCCCCCCCCCGGTTTTTGGGGCCCCGGGCCCCCCCTGGCCCCCCTTTTACCCCCCCCGGGGGGGGAAACCCGGTTGGAAATTTCCCGGTCCCCCCCGGGGGGGCCCGTTTTCCCCCTTTTTTCCCAAAATTTTTAAAGGTTTAAAAAAAAAAATTTTTCCCCCCCCCTTTGGGGGGGTTTGGGGGGGTTTTCCAAAAACCCCCCGGGGTTTTCCAAGGTTCCCCCCCCCAATTCCCCCTTTTGGGGAAATTTTTCCTTTTTTGGGGGGGGGTTTTTAAACCCGGGGCCTTTGGGTTTTTCCGGAAATTTTAAAAAAAAAACCTTAAAAAGGTTTTTTAAAAAAAAACCCCTTTGGCCCCCTTTTAAAACCCCCTTTCCCCGGGGTTTCCCTTTTGGGCCCCCGTTTAAAATTTTGGGGGGGGGGGGGGTTCCCCCCCCGGGGTGGGGGGAAAAAAAAAAAGGGGGGGGGGGGGCCCCCCGGGTTTGGGGATTTTTTCCCCCGGGGGGGGGGGCCCCCCGGAACCCCTTTTTCCCCTTTTGGGCCCCCGGGGGGCCCCCGGCCCAAAAAGACAAAGGGGAATTTCCCTTTGGGGCCCGGGGCTTTTGGAACCCGGGGTTTGGGGGGCCGGTTTTTGGGGTTCCCAAAAAAAAAAAATTTTTTCCCCCCCCCCTTTTGGGGCCGGGGGGAAAAGGGGGGGGATTTTTTAACCCCCCCCCCTTTGGGCCCCCGGAGGGGAACCCTGGGCCCCCCAAAAAACCCGGGGGTTTTGGGGGTTCCCCCCTTTTAAATTTGTTAAAATAAAAAAAAAAGGGGGGGTTTTTCCTTTTTTGGGGGGGAAAAATCGTTCCCCCGGGGAAAAACCCCCCCCCCCGGGGGGGGGGGAAAAAACCGGGTAAAAGGGGGCCCCAAAAAGGGGCCCCAAAATCCCTTTCCCGGGTGGAGGAAAAAAGGGGGGTTTTTTGGGAAACCCAAAAATTTTTTTTAAAATTCTCTCCTTTTTTAATTTGGGGCCCAAATTTTGGTTTTTTCCCTTGGAAAAAAAACCCCCCTTCCAATTCCAAAAAATTTTGGGGCCCCTTTTTTGGCCCGGGGGAAAAAAGTTTTTGGGGGAAATGGGGCCCAACCCTTTCCCCCCCGGTTTTTGTTAATGGCCCCCTTCCAAGGGGCTTTCCGGCCCCCAAAATTTTCCCTCCGGGAACTTCCTTCCAATTTTGGCCCCCAAAGGCCCCCGGGGAATAAAGGGGTTTTTTCCCCCAAATCATAAATTTTTTTTTTCCCCTTTTTGGGGAATTAAACCCCAAACCCAAAAAATTTCGGGAAAGGGTTTTTTTTTAAACCCAACCTGGAAAAAAACCCCCTTTCCCCCTTTTTCCCCCCCCGGGGGGCCCTCGAATTCCCGGTTTGGGGGCCCAAATTCTGGAATCCTTTGGGCCCCCCAAAAACCCAAAACCCTTTTAAACAAGGGAAAAAACCCATTTTTTTTAAAAAACCCAAAAAACCCAAAAATTTTTTTAAAACCCGGGGTTTTTTTGGAACAATTTTTAAAATAAAAAAACCCCCCTTTAAAAAATTTTTCTTCCCTTTCCCCTTTAACGGTTTTTCCCCTTTTCTTGTAACCCCCCAAAAAATTTTTAAACCCCCCCCAATTTTTCCCTTTTTCCTTTTAAATTTTTTTTTCCAAAAACCCCCCAAAGGGGGGAAATTTCCTTTTTCCAAAAAAAATTTTTTTTTTCTAAACAAAAACCCAAAAATTTTGGGGTTTTTTTAAAATTTTAAACCAAACCCCCCCGGGGTTTAAAAAATTTAATTGGGAAAAAAAACCAAGGGGGAAATTAAAAAATTTTTTTTAAAAAAAAAAATTTTAATAAAAAAAAAAAACCCCCCGGGGTTTCCCAAACCACAAAAAAAACCCGGGTTTAAGGGGGGGAAACCTAAAACCCCCCCAAAAACTTTTAAAAAACCCCAAAATAAAAAACAAAACCCATAAATTCCTCCCAAAATTAAACCCAAAAACAAAAAAAAATTTTAAAAATTTAAAAAAAAAAGGAAAAGTTGCAAACCTTTGGAACAATTTGGGAAAAGGGTTTAAAAACCCAAAAAAAATTTTTTTTTGGGGGAAAAAAAAAGGGCCTTGGGGGGCCAAGCAAAATTTTTCCCCTTTTTTTTAAAAATAAATTTTTTTTCCTTTTCCTTAAAAAAGGGTTGGGGGGTTTTTTTAAAAACCCCCCAAAAATTTTTAAACCCTTTGGGGTTTTAAATTCCCCAAAAAAAAAAGGGTTTTTTAAAAAAAAACAAACCGGGGGGGGGGAAAAAACCCCCCCCCTTTAAAAAACCCCCCGGGGTTTTAAAAATTTTTAAAAAAACCCCCCAAAAAAAAGTTTTAAAAAGGGCCCCGGGTGGGGGGGCCCCGGGTGGGGGGGGGCCGGGCCGGAAAAAGGGCCCCGGGCCCCCAAATGGGGTTTTTGCCCAAAACCTCAAACCAAAACCCAAAAATTCCTAAAAAAAAAAAATTTTTCCCCCCCTTTTTTGGGTTTAAAGGACCCGGGTTCCTTTTTTGGAGGGGGGAAAAAAAATTTTTTTTTTTTTAAAAAAAAAAAAAAAAGGGGGAAAAAAATTTTTTTTGGGGGGAAAAAAAACCCCTTTTGGGTTGGTTTGGGGGGGAAAGGGTGGAAAAACCTTTGGGAAAGGAAAAAAAAAAATTTTTTCCCAAAGGGGCCCCCCAAAATTTTGGGGGAAAATTGGGCCCCGAACCCGGGGGGCCGGGCCCCCGGGGAAAAATTACTTAAAGGGGGAAAAAAGGGGGCCCCCTTTTCCCCCTTCCCCCCGGGGTCCCTGGTTCCCCTTTTTTTTTCCCCCAAAAAAAAGGGTTTTTTTAAAAAAGGAAAAAGGGAAAAAAACCCCCTTTTTTGGGAAAATTTTGGGGCCTGGTTTTCCCCGGGGGGTTTCAAAAATGGTTTCAAAAAGGGGGGGAAAAATTAAACCCCAAAAAAAACAAATTTTTTTTCCCCCCAAAATTTCCCTTTCCCCTTTCCCCCCCTTTAACCCAAAAGAAACCCTTTAAAAAAATTTTTTCCAAAAATTTTAAAAAAAAAAAAATTTTGGAAAGTTTTTTAAAAAAAAAAAAAATAAAAAACCCCCAAATTTTTCAATGGGGGGAAAAGGGGAAAAAAAAAATTTGGGTTCCAAAATTAAAAAAAGAAAAATTATTTATTTTTTAAAAAAAAAACCCCCCCCCCCCGGGGTCCTGGGGGGGGGTTTTTTTCCTGGGGTTTTTAAACAAAATAATTGGGGGAAAACCCGGGGTTTTTCCAAAACCAGAAAAACCCCTTTTTGGGTTTTAAAAGGTTTAAAAAAATAAATTTTGGAAAAAAATTTTTTTAAAAAAAAAAAATTAAAACCAAAAAACCTTAAAAGGGAAAAATTTTTACCAAAATTGTTTCAAAAATTTTTTTTAAAAATTTTTTTTTTCCCCCCCCCCATTTTTTCCCCCCCCAAAAAAAAATTTTTAGGATTTTTTTAAATAAAAGGACCCCCCTTTCCCAATTTTAAAAAACCCTGGTTTCCCCTTTTTTTAAAAACCAAAACCCCGGGCCCCAAACCCCTTCCCCCAATTTTCCCCTTTCCCGGAAAAACCCCCCAAAAAAAAAAAAACCCCCTTTTCCCCAAAATTTTTTAATTAAGGGGAAAAAAAAAGGGTTTTTTTGGGGCCAAAAAAAAAAGGGGGAAAAAAAATTTTTCCCAATTAGGGAAAATTTAACCCCTTTTTTTTTCTTTTTTGGCAATTTTAAAATTTAAAACCTTTTAAAACCTCAAAAAAGGGAAAATCCCAAAAATTTACCAAGGAAATTTGGAAAACCCCTTTTTTTGGGGTTTTTAAAATAAAATTTTTTTAAAAAAAAAATTCCAAAAGGAAAGGTTTTCCTTCCCCCAAATGGCCAAATTTTAAAAAAAATTTTTAAAAAAAATTTTTAAAACACAAAACCCCCTTCAAACCCCCGGGGTTTTTTTTAAAAAAAAAATTTTTTTTTTGGGAAAGGAAAACCCCTCTTAAAATTCCCCCCCGGGGCCCCCCTTTTCCCCCCCCTTCCTCCTTTTTAAAATTTTCCCCCCCTTTTTCCCCCCCCCAAAAACCCCCCAAAAAAAAGGGGGCCCCCTTTTTCCCCCAAAATTTAACCAAAGGGGAAAAGAAGGGAAAATTTCCGGCTTCCCAAAAAAAAATTTTTGGGGGGTTTTTTTAAACCAATTTTAAATTTTTAAAAACAAACCCCAACGGTTTTTTTTTAAAAAAACCCCAAATTAAAAAAACTTAAAAAGGAAAGGGAAAAAGGGAAAATTCCTTTAAATTTAATTTAAAAACCCAAAATTTTTTCCCCAAAAAAAGGTTAAAAATTTTTAAATAAGGGAAAATTAAAAAAAAAAAAAAATTTTTCCGGGGGCCCCCAAAAAAGGAAATTAAACCCCAAAAAAACCTCAAAAAGGAAAAAAATTAAAATTTTTTTAAAAAAATTTTAAAAGGGGGGAAAAATTTTTTTTCCCCCCAAGGAAAGAAATTTTTTAAAAAAATTAAAAAAATTTGGAAAATTTTTCCGGTTTTTAAAAGGGAAAAAACCATTTGGGCCCCATTTTTTTTTCCCTTTTCAAAAATTTTAAAAAGGGGGGGGTTTTGGGTTTAAACAAAAAAACCAAAAAAAAATTTGGGGAAAACCTTTTTAAAAATTTTTTAAATTAAATTTTTTAAAAAAAATTTTTCCCCTTTAAATTTTTAAAATTTAAAAAAACCAAAAAATTTGTTATTGGGTTTTGGACCAAAACCGGTTTTAAAAAAAAACCAAAAATTTTTCCTTTAAATTAATTTAAAACCCCCCCCCAAAAAAAATAAAAAAAAAAAAAAAAAAAAAAAAAAAAAAGGAAGGGTACCAAAATTTTTTTAAAAAAAAAAAAAAAAACCCAAACCAAAATTTTAATTTTTTAAAGAAAAAAATTTTTTAAAAAAAATTTCAAAAAGGAAAAAAATTTTTAATTAAATCAAAGGAAAGGGGGGACAAAAACCAAAAAAAGAAAAAAATTTTTTTTAAAGTTTTAAAAAAAAAAGGACAAAAAACCCTTTCCAAATTGGCCCGAATTTAAAGGCCCAACCCAGGAAAAGGGGGGGTTTTTGGGGGAAAAAATTTAAAGAAACAAAAAAATTTTTTCCTTTCCCCTTTCCGTTGGGGTTTTCGGGGGGGGAAAAGCCCAAAAGTTTTCCCCCCTTTTGTTAAAACCCAAAAGGGTGGCCCAAAAAAATTTTTCCCCCAAAAGGGGGTTTCCCCTTTTCCCTTTAAAAACCAAAAAAAATTTTCCGGGAAAAGGGGGCAAAAGGGGGAAAATTTTTTTTTTTTAAAAAAAGGAAAAAGAAGGGGGGCTTTTTTAAAAAGTGAAAAAACCGGCCGGAAGGGGAAAATTTTTTCCCAAATTTAAAAAAAAAAAAATTTTTATAACCCGTTTAAAAAACCCCCAAAAAAACCAAACCCCAAAAAGGGCCGGGGGGGGAGGGGGGGTTTTTTAAATTAAAAAAAAACCCCTTAAAAATCCAAACCCCCCAAAAAAATTGGGTTTAAAATTTAGAAAACCCTTAAAAAAAAAGGGGCCCTGGAATTTAAAATTTCAAAAAAAACCCGGCCCAAAAAAATTCCCCCCCCCCAAGGAAAAAGGGTTTCCTTTTGGGGAAAAAATTAAAAGGGGGGGAAAATTTTGGGCCCCTTTTCCACCCAATGTTTAAAAAGGGCCCCCTAAATTTTCCCCTTTCCCCCCCCCCCGGGGTCCGGGGCCCCGGGTTTATTTTGGGGCCTTTGGGAGGGAAAAGGGAAAACCTTTTCCCTTTTGGCAAAAAAAAAATTTTTTTCAAAAATTTTTGGGACAAAACTTTGGGGGTTTTAAAAATTTTAAAAACATCCCCCAAAAAAAAAAAAATTTTTTAAAAAAATTTTTAAATTGGTTTTTTTAAAAAAACCCCCCCCCAAAAGTTTTTCCCCAAAAAATTTGGGTCCAAAAATTTTAAAATTTATTTTTTCCTTCCCCCCCCCCTTTTTTTTTTTTTTTTAAAAAAAATTTTTTTTTTTTTAACCTTTTTTGGGTTTTTTTTTCCAATTTTTTCCCCCCTTTGGCCTTTTTATTTAAGTTTAAATTTTAAAATTTTTTAAAAAAATTTAAAACCGGTTTTTAAAAAACTTTTAAAGGGGGTTTTTCCCAATTTGGTTTTGGTTGGGGCCCTTTTGGAAAGGGGTTTTGGGCCAAATTCCCCCCACCTCCCCAAAAAATTTTTTCCCTTTACCCCCCCTTTTTTGGGGTTAAACCCTTAAATTTTTTTCCTTGGGAAAATTCCTTTTTTCCTTTAAAAAATTTTTTTAAAACCCTTTTGCCCCCTGGGGAACCCCGGGGGGGAAAACCCCATTCCCGGGAAACCCCCCGGGGGGGCCCCCCCGGGGGGGGAAACCGAAACCCCCGGGGAAAAGGGGGAAAGGGCCCCGGGGGGGCCCCCTGGGCCCTTTGGGGCCCCAAACCGAAACCCCCAAAAAGGGAAAAAAAAAAAAACCAAAAAAAGAAAGGGGGGAAAAAAGGGGGAAAAAGGGAAAAATTTTTAAAGGGGGGTTTTTCCCCCAAAAAATTAATTAAAGGCCCCCCAAAAAAAAAAATTTTTTTCCTTTTAAAAAAAAATTTTTTGGGCCCCTTTTTTCCCCTTGGGGCCCCCCAAAACCTTCCGGGGAAAAACCCCCTTTCCCTTCCCCCAAAATTCCCAAAAAACTTTTTCCCTGGCCCCCTTTTGAACCTTTTTAAATTTTTCCCCCCTTTTTAATTTTCCCTTCCGGGTTTTTTTGGGGGGAAACCCGGTTTTAAAACCCAAAGGAAATTTTTTGAGGGGCCCCCCCCTTTTTTTTTCCCGAACCTTTTTTTTTCCCTTTTTTTTCTTTAAACTTTTCCCCTTTTTTTTCCCTTTGGGGGGTTTTTTTAATTTCCCCAAATTTTCCTTGGAAAACCCTTTAAATTTTTTTTTTTTCCCCGGGGGTTTTCCCCCTTTCCCGGGGGTTTTTTCCCCCGGGGGGGTTTTTCCCCCGGGGCCCTTTTTTTCCCGGGGGGGGTTTTTTTTCCCCCTTTTCCCGGGGGTTTTCCCCCCGGGGCCCTTTTTTTTCCCCCGGGCTTTGGGGGTTTTTCCCCCGGGGGGGGTTTTCCCCCGGGGCCCTTTTTTTCCCCCGGGGTTTTCCTCGGGGTTTTTCCCGGGGCCCCCTTTTTTTCCCCCAAAAAACCCTTCTTTTGGCCCCAAATTTAAAAACCCCGGGGACGAAAAATTTTTGGTTTTTGGGGGGAAAATTTTTTTGGGGTTTTTTCCCCGGCCCCAAAAAGGGGGGCGCCAACCCCCCAAAAGGGCCCTTTTGGGTTTTTTTCCTTTCCTTTTTTAATTTTTAATTAAAAAAAAAAAAAACCTTTTCCCCCCGGGGAAACCCTTTAAAAATTTTAAAATTCAAGGGAAATTTTAAAAAAATTTTGGGCCCCAAAAGGGAAAAAAAAAATTTTTTTAAACCTAAATTTTTCCCCAAACCTTTCCCTTTAGGCCCCCCTTTTTTTTTCCTTTAAACCCTTTTACCCCCCTTTTTTAAAGCCCCCAAAAAAATTTTTTAAAAAAATTTTAAATTTTTTTTTCCCCCCCTTTTTTTTCCCGGGTTTTTAAGGGCCCTTTTTGGCCAAGGCCCCGGTTTTGGCCAAACCCTTTCCTTCTTAAAATTTCCGGGTTGGAATTCCAAAAATTTCCCCTTTTTCCAAAAAAATTTTTTTCCCCCCAAAATTTTCCCCCCCCTTTTAAAAACCCCCCTTTTTTAAACCCCGGGAAAATTTTAACCAATTAAATTTTTAAAAATTAACCCTTTTAAAAAACCCCCCTTAATTTCTCTTTCCCCTCCAAAACCCCCTTTTCCCAAAAACCAAATTTTTTTTAAAAATTTTTAAAAAAATTTTTTGGCCATTTAAAATTTTTTTTTTCCAAATTAAAAATTTTTTTAAAAAGCCCTTTTTCCTTTAAAGGGGTTTTTTTCCCCCTTAAAAAAACCCCCCCTTTTTAAAAATCTTCCTTTTGGGTTTTTTTTTTTTTTTAAAATTTTTTTAGTTGGGCTTTTTAAAAAAAAATTTAAAATTTTAAGCCAAATTTTTGGGTTTAAAAGGGGGAAAAAAAACCTTTGGGAATTTTTGGAATAAACCTTGGGTTTTTTTTTTTTTTTTTTTTCTTGAGAATTTGGGGGAAAAAAAATTAAAACCCCCTTTTGGGGGGGTTTTGGGAAAATTTAAACCCCAAAAAAACCCCCTTTAAAAAGGGGGGAAAAAAAAATTGAAAACCCAAAATTTTTTTTCCCCCCCTTTTTCCCTTTAAAAATTTAACAAAAAATAAAACCCAAAAACCCCCAAAAATTTTTTTTCCCTTTTTAAAAAAAGGCCCCAACTTCAAAAACAGCACCATGAGGAGATATATAAACAATACCAACACCTTGGCCATTGCTACAAACTGAACCATCAAAGTACAATCTCCATGGCACCAATGAAACAAGGTTCATATCAACATCATGCTTGTCATTAATCCGATGTTCAACAATGAAATTAGCAACAATTTGGCCTTTCATGTATTTTAGAGATTCATAAGCCAAATCATACTCAATCAAAGCGTAAGCCCACTTGCCAATTCTACCACTAAGAATTGGCCTATGCAACATGTACTTAATGACATCGGTTTGACAAGCTACCACACAAGCACTCGGCACTAGGTAATGTCTCAATTTTGTGCAAGCGTAATATAAGCATAGACATAGTTTTTCAATAAATGTATACCTTGTCTCGGCGTCCAATAAACGTCTGCTCAAATATGTAATGGCATGCTCTTTTCCTTCGGTATCTTGAGTCAAAACAGCACCAATAACACCTTCCTCTGCTGCGATATAAAGTTTGAAAGGCTCTCTATGCTTGGGTGCTTTCATCACGGAGGAGTGCACAAATAATTCTTGATCATATCAAAGGCTTCTTGCTGTTTTGCCCCCAAGTGAAATCAACATCATTCTTTAACGAAGGATAGGAGTAAATGCATCAACTTTCCCGACAGATTAGCTATGAACCTTCTCAAATAATTGACCTTGCCAAGGAACTTTTGCATATCTCTCTTGCATGTTGGAGCCTCCACTTTTGTATGGCCTCTATCTTTTGGGATCAATTTCTATGCCATCTTCATGAATAATGAAACCCAAAAACTTGCCGGTGACATCGAATGCACACTTCAAAGGATTCATCTTGATCCATACTTTTCATCCTTTCAAAAGCTAAGCGCAAATCGGCCAAGTGAGATTCAAAAGCATCCGATTTGACAACAATATCATCAATATAAACTTCAAGTATGACACCGAGTAAATCATGAAAAATCAAATTCATAGCCCTCGATATGTGGCTGACATTTTTCAATCCGAATGTCATCCTTGTCCACTCGAATAAACCAAGGAAACCAGGACATCGGAAAGCTGTTTTGTACATGTCCTCTTGACCATAAAATTTGATTGTATCGGCATTACCATCTAGAAAGCTAATAACCTTATGTCCGAAGCATCATTAATAAGCATATCGGCTATTGGCATGGGATACTCATCTTTGGGTGTAGCCCTATTCACATCTCTGAAGTCAATGCACACCCTCAACTTGCGGATCCCTTCTTCTCCTTTGGGACAATATTAGAAATCCACTCGGCATACCCGCAAGGTCGAATGAATTTAGCTTCAAGCGATCGTGATCTCTTCCTTGATCCGGTCATATGTTTTCGGATTAAACTTTCTGGCCGACTGTTTATAAGGTCTAAAACCGGCCTTTATAGGCAACCGATGCTCCACTAGCTCTCGGCTCAACCCTGGCATCTCATGATATTCCCATGCAAAGCAACAAACATATTCTTTCAATAGCTCGATTAACTTAGCTTTACAATCGGCTTTCAAATTTTTGTTTATAAATGTCGGTCGACTGACTAATCCATCTCCGATATCTACCTCCTCTAACGGATCGGCCGATGTAAAACCTTGTCCAAGTTTATCCATGTCATCCAACTCCTCAATAGACTCAAACATATCGTTCTCGCTGGACCGATATTTTGCAAGACGTTTTTGTAACCACTCGGAATTAGAATCCATTTAAACCTATCATACCTTGGAGCCGATTGCATTCAGTCGGCTTTAAAGACACGGGCACAAAACCATTCTTGGTCGTGCTGAGAAAATCAAACTCTGATAAGTCACGTCCCGTCAAGCAAGTAGCATTGGGATGTTGCCAATCCACCGATGCATCGGCCAAAGCAACACAGGCCGAGTTATCCGCATGAATGACTTCCACTTCATCATCAACCCACTGAATCAAAAACTGGTGCATAGTGGATGGCACGCATTGGTTTGCATGAACCCAATCACGGCCTAGTATAACATTGTAGTTACCTTGCACCTCAGCGACAAAGAATGCAGTAGCCAAAGTTTTGCTTCCGACTGTAAGCTCCACATACATTACACCTTTGGCTTCAGTTTTCTCTTTGCCTTCAAATCCGTTGAGCACCATATTGGTATTGATCAATTCTTCATCAGGCAAACCCAATTTCTTGAAGACCAAATAGGGCATAAGATTTACCACAGCGCCACCATCAACAAGCATTCGACTAAGTGGCGATCCATTGATATGACCTCTAAGATACAATGGTTTCAAATGTGTTGCTGGTTCTTTTGGCTTCTCGAATATTGCATTTTTAGGGCCAAAATCCAGTTGAGCCACTTCCCCTTCCTCATCTACAGCACGAAACTCAGCAGGTAAGTAATACACCATATTGATATCCATACCTTCATGAACCGGTGTAGACTCATAGTCCAACATATCAGCCTCTTCTTCAAGTGGATCGACCGATTCTGAAATCTGGTCGAGTGAAGGAGAGGTAAGAAGTGCCACAGACGATGTAATAGCTGTCACATCGTCCTCTTTGGGTGGTGTAGGCACTTCTGTGATAGATGTAGAAGCTGATGTATCTTGTATTTGTTTTGGCCTCCACACTTGTTTTGCTGGAACCATGGGCCGAGTGTCATTGAACAACTTATCCCTTTGCTTCTTGGCCTCCTGCTCCGCCATCTCTTGACTCCTTAACCTCTGTAGTTTCCTCTTCTGTGTCTTCGTTAGCCCTGGAGGACACCACTTTGGTCGAGTGTATTTAGCATCTCTCACCTTTACTTGGCTGGTGCTTGCTTCATGATCATTGGCCGAGTGCTTTGGCGCGATAGAAAGTATCGGCTCAGTCGAGTGGTTATGCACAGTCGGATGCTGTATGGGGAATGTTTTGGTGCCCAAGATAAGTGAGTCGACATCCATTTTCTCCTTGCCTTTGCCCGACTCAACTGCTGCAACACTTGGCGACTTAACACGCCATTCCTTTCGATTTTCCAGATGCATGGAATTTCCACTCGGGCGCACCTTTTTACTTGGATGGAATCCACTCGGATTGATGTCACTCGGATGGTATCCACTCGGATGGAACTCAGTCGGATGGAATCTACCCATCCACATTTTTTCACTCGGATAGCTTCCACCTGGGTGTATTCTTACACTTGGATAATTTCCATCCGGTCGCATATTTTGACCAGCCGACTGATAATCAACGATGTTGAGTCGACCATTATATGAGTAATCAAGTCGATCCCACACAGATTGCCTCTGCTCTTCTGAAAACTGCGCCCTCGGTCCACTCGGTTTTGTGTACCGACTGAACATATCAACTGATGGTGACCTTGGTCGTTTCAGATGAGTCGGTCGATTGAAACTAGAATCGGCCGACTGGTTAGCATACTTGGACAGCAACATATCAAAAGTTGGCTTGATCCGCTTGCGCTGCACTTTAACTTCATTCTTCATCCACTTGCCAACTTCTGGACTCTTGGGCTTGACAAATTTAACACGAGTATTTTCTTGCACTTGCGGTTGCCCCCCGAGTGTAGGATTCTTGATGGTGATTTTGATCACTTCCTTGCCATCGGGTTGCTTATCAAGCACAACCTGTCTCCCCAAGACCTTGTTGTCCTCCTTGTCTTTCCTGGGCTCACCAATAATGACATTAGCTTTATTAGCAGATTCGGCTACCTCCGGCCGAATGAGTAACTTCTTCCCTTCTAAATCCATGGTGTTCATTGGAAAGGGCTGTTTATCAATTTGCATCTCAGAAAAGTTCAATCGTCCATCATTAATGGCCGATTGTATCTGTCGTCGAAAAACATTGCAATCATTAGTAGCATGAGAAAAAGAGTTATGATACTTGCAATAAGCACGCCGTTTCAGCTCTTCAAACGGCGGTAAAGTATGAGATATTCTAATAATCTTAGCCTGCAGCAAAGCATCAAATATTTTATCACACTTAGCAATGTTAAAAGTAAACTTCATCTCTTCATCACGATTCTTATGAATCGGTTTCAGATCATTACAAGTAAAGGGTTTGGCCTTAGATGGCCAAACAAATTCAATAACAAAACATCACCCTCATCGTCCGAGTGATCACTATCATATTCCACCATATTCATCTTTGGTCGATCGGATTTGTATCTATGCACTTCTTTGAGGTCTTTGCTTCGGCTTTCCTGAGCCAAAGCCCTTTGTAAGACTTGGTTGATATTTAGGAACTCGTAGCCTTCTAGCTTTTCTCTAATGGGAGTTCTCAAACCACTCAGCACTAGGTCTGCCAAGTCTCTCTCGGTTATCACCAAACTAAAACACCGGTTTTTTGTTTCTCTGAATCTCTTGACGTAATCGGAGACCGATTCATCATGCTTCTGTTTAACCGATGTTAGATGTGACAACTTAAGTTCATTGTCGCCGCTATAAAAGTGATCATGGAACTTCTGCTCTAGCTGCGACCAAACTCGAATGGAACCATGTGGTAAAGAAGAAAACCATGAAAATGCAGTGCCAGTTAATGATAAAGGAAATAAACGCACTTTCAATTCATTCAATGAACCTGCCTCACCCAACTGTGCTAAGTATTGACTAACATGCTCCCATGTGGTTTTTGTGCCTTCTCCATTAAACTTAACAAAATCTGGAATTTTATATCACGGAGGGCTTTGGATAGCATCAAAGTACTCAAAGTGCGGCTTTTGGTAAATCCGATTCGAGGTAACTCAACTCCAAAATTTTCTCGAAGCATCTTAGCCATCTCCTCTCTAAGATTAGCTAAACCATCATCCATAGTGGACGATGAAGCTTGTGGTAGTGGCATAGGAGGAGTAGGGTTACTAGCTGTAGGTAGGAATTGTGGCATGTATGTCGACCCATAATTTGCTAGTGGTCAGTGGTTGTAGCTGTAGGTAAGGTTGGGTTGGCGTTGCCACTTGAACCTGGCATGCTCATAATAGGATTAATGGGTGCAGCCACAATCTGATTTGTTTGGGTAGGATAATAAGTCATCGGCACGGGAGGCGCCGATGAAATAGGTAAAGCCAGATTAGGGTTTTGCACACTAGCAGCTACACCATCATTACCACTAGTCGATTGAGATGTATTCTTACGAGCATTAGTATTTTCAATGAAAGTTTGATAGACTAGATTGTTACCATCAGCAATCGACTTTCAATCTCAGCCCTTTGCTCGGGAGAAAAGGTAGTACTTACAGAGAGGTTTAACCTGCTCGGCTTGCAAAGGAGGGAACTTGATTTCTTCAATCGGAGTGATGTTGCCTTGGCGATCCTTCTTGAACTTTGCAAGGAAATCCTGCAAGTCCTTCTCCCTCGCGCCTTCTTGTACTCCTCATAGACTTGGCGATGATCGGCGAAATCTCATCAAGGCTGGGCTTAATGATGTTATCGGCGTCTACCTCGATGGCTTGGGAAGATCGGACATGGTGGATGATGATGATTGATCTTGATCCCCAGTGAGTCGCCAAAAGTGTGTTGACACACGAACCGCCACGTGTACCCTCGGCGCGGGGTGATGCACGCAGCTCACGTCGAAGGAGACCCGACCGACAGCAGCGATCGCAAAGCGGTCGGGCGCTTTTGAAGACCGAAACCCAAGCCCGGGAGAGACCCCGTCAGGGATTGCGGCGGCTATGGGCTGCCCTAGGTCGATTCGCTCGCCCCTAGAGCCTCGAGATTCGCAGCTCTTAAACACGAAGAACAGCGAAGAACGAGAGAGAAAAACGGTGGGGAGATAAAAAGTAGACAGGAAAAAGTAGTATATTGATTTGTTCGATTGTGTGTTGTTCAATCGGCCGTCACCCCCAACATATATAAGAGGCGGCTGGACTTACCGTACAAGTAAAGGATTCATCTAGGCTTTCCTTACAAGAAAAATTACATCAATTCACGTCCTAAAGTCCTAGTTCTATTCCAACTCGGATTCAGTCTGAATCTGGCCCAACTTCTGTCTTCCTCCTTGTGCAGGCCGCCGAGCCTCCATATGACCTCCGATCAAGATGGCCCAAATACCAAACTTGTGCGCCTCGACGATACGAACAACTCTCATGTTGATCACTTTTTCAAATAAGGCCATCTTGAATACTTTTCGAGGTCATCTTTACCTTCCAGTCGGACTCGGTCTTGCGGTAGATTGAATCATCCGAGTTTTGTAATGAACTTGCAGGCCATATACTATCTCTGATGACGATGACTCCAAAAGCAAAGTTTACCGTCTTGACGATACGCACAACTTCTGTATTGAACACTTCTTCATCCGAGATCATCTTGATAAACTTTTGGGCACATGTTCATTTTCACTCGGATTTGAGCTCATCCACTCGGATATTAGAGTCTTCCACTCGGATGGTCGACTGGACTTTTTCACTCGGATGGCTATATTTTCACTCGGAAGACAATCTTTTACTCGATCGGTAGGCTTTCACTCGACCTTGGACTCGATCGGTAGGTTTTCACTCGACCGGTGACTCGATCGGTAGGTTTTCACTCGACCGGTGACTCGATCGGTAGGTTTTCACTCGACCGGTGACTCGATCGGTAGGTTTCCACTTGACCTTGGACTCGATCGGTAGGTTTTCACTCGACCGGTGACTCGATCGGTAGGTTTTCACTCGACCGGCGACTCGATCGGTAGGTTTTCACTCGACCGGTGACTCGATCTGTAGGTTTTCACTCGACCGGTGACTCGATCGGTAGATTTTCACTCGACCGGTGACTCGATCAGTAGGTTTTCACTCGACCGGTGAGTTTTCACTCGGATGGTAAGTTTTCACTCGACCAAAAACATAGCCTGATCTTGATTTGCCTCTCCAGGTTACATACGACCTCGGATTGAGACGAATTATATATGAAAATCGATCGGCTCGACGAGACGAAACTTTTTCATGTTGAAGGTTTTTCGATTCAAGGACTTCTTAAGGGCCTAATTGCTCGCGCGACCCACCAGACAGGGCGTCTGGTACTTTGCGCCAGATTTCCACTCAGCTTCGGCCTGCAGTGTATTGCCTCTAACTTTTGCATATGAACTCGGATTGAGATGATTTATATATCAAAATAGATCGCCTTGACGAGACGAAGACAATTCCTTTAAATACTCCTTCATCCGAGGTCGTCTTGAAGGCAAGATTGGCCGAAAACCACTCGGAATGTTTGAATTTTGTCACTCGGAGTAAAACTTCGGCCACCGATACAAAGTCGAATGGCGATAAATTAAACATCAAAGTTATTCCACTCGTCGACCTGAAACTTTGCATGCTGAAAACTCCTTCACTTGAGGCCATCTTACTTGCCTTTTGTACCTTGCCAAAATCCGATGTCAACACCGGCTCAGCTTGCTAACAGCAAAAGAGATGTCAGGTCTTGTAGCACTGGCTAAGTACATAAGCGAGCCAATAATCTGAGAATACTTCGATTGATCTCTAGCAATTCTTCGATTCTTTCGAAGCAGCACGCTAGCATCATATGGTGTTGGAGAGGGCTTGCAGTCACTGTAGCCAAAGCGATTCAAGATCTTTTCCACATAGTGAGATTGAAGCAATGTAATCCCACCATCATCATCTCCCAACAACTTGATGTTCAGAATGACATCAGCCACTCCTAAATCCTTCATCTCAAAACAGCGAGATAAGAAATCCTTGACCTCCTTAATAACATTCAGATTTGTTCCGAAAATCAGTATGTCATTAACATACAAGCAAAGCATAACTCCCTCGCCCCCACCATGGCGATAGTACACATTTGTCAACCGTTCACAACAAAGCTGCGGCTGTTAAAGTTCTTCGAACTTCTCATGCCCTTGTTTGGGTGCTTGCTTGAGTCCATACAAAGACTTGACAACTTGCACACTTTCCTTCGACCATCTATTACAAACCCATCTGGTTGTTCCATATAAATTTCCTCATCCAACTCTCCATTTAGGAAAGCAGTCTTAACATCCATTTGATGAGCGAGAAGACCATGTGAGGCAGCTAGTGAAAGTAGAACTCGAATAGTGGTCAATCGAGCCACAGGTGAGTAAGTATCAAAGAAATCTTCACCTTCCTTTTGGGTATAACCCTTAGCCACGAGCCGAGCCTTGTACTTTTCAATAGTACCATCAGGCCTAAGCTTCTTCTTGAATACCCATTTGCATCCTATAGGTTTGCACCCATAAGGACGATCAGTTATCTCCCAAGTTTCATTCGCCAAGATGGAATCCATCTCGCTACGAACTGCTTCCTTCCAGTAGTCAGCATCTTCAGATGCATAGGCCTCTGAAATAGAACTGGGAGTATCATCTATGAGATACACAAGAAAATCATCACCAAAGGACTTTGCAGTCCTCTATCTCTTGCTCCTAATAGGAACTTCATTGTTCTCCTCCACAGGACTTTCAAAGTGTTCCATCGAAATGGCAGGTTCATTAATTGTAACTGGTTCCTGATTCGATGAACTGGGCATCTCCTGATTAGATGAGGTAGCCATATCCTTCATGGGAAAGATATCTTCAAAGAAAGTTGCATCATTCGACTCCATGATCGTACCAACGTGCATGTCCGGTACCTCAGATTTTACAACCAAGAATCTATAGCCAATGCTATGAAAAGCATATCCCAGGAAAACACAATCCACAGTCTTTGGTCCAAGCTTCGCTTCTTTGGAATTGGAGCGCTGACTTTCGCCAAACAACCCCATGTTCGCAGATAAGAGAGTTTTAACCTTTTCTTCTCCCATTCCTCGAATGGAGTTATCTCTTTGTTCTTTGTGGGGACTCGATTTAGGACATGACATGTTGTCAATATCGCCTCCCCCACCATGCCTTGAGAGACCCGATGTGTCTAACATGGCGTTAACCAAATCAGTTAGAGTACGGTTCTTTCTTTCGCCACCCCATTTGGTGAGGTGAGTAGGAGGCGTCATCTCATGGATTATACCATGTTCCGCATAAAAAGCATCAAATTCATTGGAAAAATACTCTCCACCACGGTGGGACCTAAGCCTCTTGATTTTTCGATCAAGTTGGTTTTCCACTTCAGCTTTATAGATCTTGAAAAGTTCAAAGCCTCATCCTTAGATTTCAGAAGATACACAGCAGTATCTAGTGGAGTCGTCAATCAACGTCATGAAATATTTCTTTCCACCTTTTGTCAAAACACCATTCATTTCACATAGATCTGAATGTATAAGTTCTAGTGGTGCAAGATTTCTCGTCTCCATGATCACGTGAGATTCTGAGGTAGCTTAGCTTGCACACACACTTGACATAGATCCCTTAACGGTGGTAAAACTAGGGATTAAGTTCAACTTAGCTAGTCGCGACATGCAACCAAAGTTAACATGACATGAGTCGTGAATGCCACACATTTGATTCACTATTGTTGCAAATATGATTAACAACTTTATTGCAAACATCGATAAGGATAAGCGAAACAGGCCTCGACTCATAGCCTTTACCAACAAAGATTCCATACTTGGATATTACAAATTTATTCGACTCAAAGACAAGCTTATAGCCATCTCTACACGAAGAGATCCGCTAACAAGATTTTTATTGACGGAGGGACATAATGCACATTCTTGACCATACGATCTTTCCGAAGTAAACTTCAGATCGACCGTGCCAACACCACGAGCGAAGCACTTGAACCGTTGCCCATCAGCATGGATGAAGTCCCCACGATGCGATAAGGCGAAAACAGGAAATATCACGCATACATGCACATTAGCACCTATGTCAATCAACCAATCGGAGAATGACATCTTGAAAGAATAGTGGGAAATATACCATACCCAACATCCTTCATGTCAATGTCTCCGATAACAACATTAGCGGTCTTGCCGCCTTTCGAGATGGCGCTTGTCATAGCGATTGGGGCAACTAGGAGCCCAATGGTGGGATCTCCACACACATGACAAAAACCTTTCTTCTTGTCATTCTTCTTCTTGAAGTTCGTGTGCTGCACAGCCTTGTTCTTCCCATCAAACTTTCCTTTACCATCAAACTTGCACTTGTTCTTGAACTTGTGGGACTGGAAGTTTTCTTACATGCAGTTGGCACTAGATCCTCCTCAATACCTCGAGCATGTGTGTCCTTTGCTCTCGCCTTTTCTTCCACATCAAGAGTGCCAATGAGATCCGGGACGGAAAACTCCTGCCTCTTATGCTTGATGAGGTAGCAAAGTTCCTCCACGAAGGAGGAAGCTTAGTGATGATACCCCGCAACAAACTTGTCGGTAGGATACAATTGAAGTGCTCAAGTTCTCTAGCAAATGGATGTATCTCGTGAGCCTGCTCAACCAGAGAGCGCTCTTGATCATCCTGTAATCATAGAATTGCTCCATGATGTACAGCTCGGTCTTGGCATCCGAGACCCCAAACTTGGCCTCGAGTCGCCCCACATATCTTTTCCATTGTCAATTGGCGCATAAGCATCAACTATGTTCTCACCAAGAACACTCAAGAGAGCAGCCTTAAACAAGGTATCCATTTTACGAAAAGCTTGTGCTGTTGGGCATCTTGCTCTCCTTCAGGTTTGCCAAGAGTGGCGTCATAGCAACTCATGGTTTGAAACCATAAGACTGCTCTCACGCGCCACCTCTTATAGTGGATACCCTCAAACATAGGAGGTCTCATGGAAGCAGCAAAACCATTCGAGGTAAATTGCCTGTAATAAGGTTTTTGGATTGTTGGAAAAATGAGCAATTTACCAAATGATTTTATTAACAGAAATAGTAGATAAAGCATGACTAATATAACAGTGATAAAGCAAGTCATGCGATTTGACAAAGAGAAGGTAAACAACATCTGCATATATAATCTAGAACCGATCATCTCTAGAGCAGACAGTAGATCAAGATGGATAAGAGATAAGGTAAACATCGCATATATGAGTTTGAGCTAAACACATCTAGAACAGACACTAGATGAAGTTGCTTATACGACATAGAACCTGACATATGTAGGACAGAAACTAGAGCCGAGAACTGTAGTAGGACTTCTAACAGGAAGAAGAAGAACACGTACGGCACAGCAGCACAGAAGCGCTGGACTTGGGGTCGGTGTCCTCGCCTGCCATGTCGTCGAGGAGATCGTGGACGTCGGGGAAGAAGTCGTCATCGGGGAAGTAGTCGTCGTCGACCGGATCATCCGTGATGAAGCAGCCAGTAGTCGCGCAGAGCGCTCCCCTAAAACCTTATCACCCTTCTCCCGTACAGGACTCAAAGAGTGCGGTTTTGGAGGCCTACTGTCCCGACTCGCGGTGCACGCTGCAAACCGGGATGAGGAAGACAGCGGTAGCTCAGGGAATGGAACCGGTGGCGAGAGGAAGGAGAAATTCTGGTGCGTCTAGCTGAGAGGAGCGACCTCCCTTTTATAGGCACAAGAGAAGGAGGCGAGAAGGCAGCGCCGGGAGCTGAAGGGACCGAGGGAGATGAAACGAACAGACAGCAGCCGAAGGGTGCAGCGTTCGCATTTAATCTCCACTACAGCAAAAACTTTCCATCTCCCGAGTGACCTTTCATATACCCGTAGTGCGTGGCAAAAATCTAGACATCGGCTCGGCTCATTCCCGCAACCCGCGGCGCGTCGTGACGAGGCGTGGCGTGGCGTGGCGTGGCGAGGCGGGCGGCGGAGGAGGAGCGTGCGTGGATGTCCCTCTTGTTCTCATGCTCATACAAGTGGGGAAAGAACCTCTCTTATAAGGAGGTCCAACTCCCACTCAACTAGCAATGTGGGACTAAACTTTAGTAGTATCCCTTGCCTTGCACAAATGGGCTAAGTGGGCATCTAGGATTTATTAGGAATTTCTGAAATAGTTATTGGGCTAGGCCCAAAATGGACAAAATTCAGCAATCCCCACCAGATCGAGAGGCACACAAAGATTTGCCTTTGGTTCCAAGACACTGTTTTATATACAGATCTGCGGTGGAGACTGTTAAGTTGAACTTCCACCTAGAACTCTATGCTACACTAGTAAGCAACTTGAGCAGTGGATGGGCCTTGAGCGCAAGTTTTCTGCGAATCTAGTTTCACATAAAGCCTTGACAGATCACGTGGCTACCGTGGGTCTTCCCTTGCAGTGGAGCTTATCGTCATACTCCGTGACCTTTCATGAGTTTACTAGAGAGAACCCTACTCTCATAGATTGCGACGTTTGACAATCAGACTCATATAGGTGTGTTCTTCAAAAGATGTTCTGCAGGACAACATCTCTGCTTCAAAGAGCCACTTAGAACACATTAAGATATACATCAACCTGCCATGCAGCTTAGGAGAATATTGCATCTTCATGGAGTGGTATTTTTAATAGTAAGGATACTCTCCTCCCAGTTGACCAACAGCTTGTCTTCCACATCTAATTCACGGGATCTCCGATCACAAAGAATAGGTTACCACTGTGAACAACTCATATTGTGGGTCTCATACCCATCTCCCTCGATGCATTATCTATCACATTACGTGATAGACCCTTAGTGAAAGGATCTGCCAGATTTTTAGATGTTTGGATATAATCCAATGCAATAACTCCGGAGTTTCTCATTTTTCTGACAGACTTTAACCTTCTCTGAACGTGTCTTGATGACTTCATGTTATCCTTAGAGCTGTTCACTTTCGTGATCACAGTTTGATTATCAAAGTTCATAAGGATACCGTACAGGTTTCTTAACAACGGTAAGTCATTCAAGAGCCGGTGGCCAATCTGCTTCGACCATAGCTGTATCTAGTCTTTGTGAGTTCTGCTTCCATAGTTGACCTCGTTAAGATGGTGCCTTGCAAGACTTCAAGAAACAGCGCTACCTCCATGAGTGAACACATATCCGCTCGTGGCCTTTATCTCATCGACATCGAGATCCGATTTGAGTCACTATACCATTCAAGCACCTTTGGGTGCCCGGTGTAGTGAATTCCATAATTCTGATGCCTTTCAAATAACGCAAAACTCTCTCTAGAGCTTTCCAATGCACATCTCCTGGTTTTGAGACAAACCGGCTCAGCTTGCTAACAGCAAAAGAGATGTCGGTCTTGTAGCAGCTAAGTACATAAGCGAGCCAATAATCTGAGAATACTTGATTGATCTCTAGCAATTCTTGATTCTTTGAAGCAACACGCTAGCATCATATGGTGTTGGAGAGGGCTTGCGATCCTTTGTAGCCAAAGCGAGTCAAGATCTTTTCCACATAGTGAGATTGAAGCAATGTAATCCCACCATCATCTCTCAACAACTTGATGTTGAGAATGACATCAGCCACTCCTAAATCCTTCATCTCAAAACAGCGAGATAAGAAATCCTTGACCTCCTTAATAACATTCAGATTTGTTCGAAAATTAGTATGTCATCAACATACAAGCAAAGCATAACTCCTCGCCCCCACCATGGCGATAGTACACACATTTGTCAACCGTTCACAACAAAGCTGCGGCTGTTAAAGTTCTTCGAACTTCTCATGCCCTTGTTTGGGTGCTTGCTTGAGTCCATACAAAGACTTGACAACTTGCACACTTTCCTTCTCGACCATCTATTACAAACCCATCTGGTTGTTCCATATAAATTTCCTCATCCAACTCTCCATTTAGGAAAGTAGTCTTAACATCCATTTGATGAACGAGAAGACCATGTGAGGCAGCTAGTGAAAGTAGAACTCGAATAGTGGTCAGTCGAGCCACAGGTGAGTAAGTATCAAAGAAATCTTCACCTTCCTTTTGGGTATAACCCTTAGCCACGAGCCGAGCCTTGTACTTTTCAATAGTACCATCAGGCCTAAGCTTCTTCTTGAATACCCATTTGCATCCTATAGGTTTGCACCCATAAGGACGATCAGTTATCTCCCAAGTTTCATTCGCCAAGATGGAATCCATCTCGCTACGAACTGCTTCCTTCGATGAGTCGGCATCTTCGATGCATAGGCCTCTGAAATAGGCGGGAGTATCATCTATGAGATACACAAGAAAATCATCACCAAAGGACTTTGCAGTCCTCATCTCTTGCTCCTAATAGGAACTTCATTGTTCTCCTCCACAGGACTTTCAAAGTGTTCCATCGAAATGGCAGGTTCGTAATTGTATGGCGGTTCTGATTCGATGAACTAGGCATCTCCTGATTAGATGAGGTAGCCATATCCTTCATGGGAAAGATATCTTCAAAGAAAGTCGCATCATTCGACTCCATGATCGTACCAACGTGCATGTCCGGTACCTCAGATTTTACAACCAAGAATCTATAGCCAATGCTATGAAAAGCATATCCCAGGAAAACACAATCCACAGTCTTTGGTCCAAGCTTCCGCTTCTTTGGAATTGGAACGTTGACTTTCGCCAAACAACCCCATGTTCGCAGATAAGAGAGTTTTAACCTTTTCTTCTCCCATTCCTCGAATGGAGTTATCTCTTTGTTCTTTGTGGGGACTCGATTTAGGACATGACATGCTGTCAATATCGCCTCCCCACCATGCCTTGAGAGACCCGATGTGTCTAACATGGCGTTAACCAAATCGTTAGAGTACGGTTCTTTCTTTCGCCACCCCATTTGGTGAGGTGAGTAGGAGGCGTCATCTCATGGATTATACCATATTCGCACAAAAAGCATCAAATTCATTGGAAAAATACTCTCCACCACGGTGGGACCTAAGCCTCTTGATTTTTGATCAAGTTGGTTTTCCACTTCAGCTTTATAGATCTTGAAAAGTTCAAAGCCTCATCCTAGATTTGAAGATACACAGCAGTATCTAGTGGAGTTGTCAATCAACGTCATGAAATATTTCTTTCCACCTTTTGTCAAAACACCATTCATTTCACATAGATCTGAATGTATAAGTTCTAGTGGTGCAAGATTTCTCGTCTCCATGATCCGTGAGATTCTGAGGTTGCTTAGCTTGCACACACACTTGACACTTAGATCCCTTAGCGGTGGTAAAACTAGGGATTAAGTTCAACTTCGCTAGTCGCGACATGCAACCAAAGTTAACATGACAAAGTCGTGAATGCCACACATTTGATTCGCTATTGTTGCAAATATGATTAACAACTTTATTGCAAACATCGATAAGGATAAGCGAAACAGGCCTCGACTCATAGCCTTTACCAACAAAGGTTCCATACTTGGATATTACAAATTTATTCGACTCAAAGACAAGCTTATAGCCATCTTTACACAGAAGAGATCCGCTAACAAGATTTTTATTGACGGAGGGGACATAATGCACGTTCTTCAGCCGCACGATCTTTCCCGAAGTAAACTTCAGATCGACCGTGCCCACACCACGAACGAAGCACTTGAACCGTTGCCCATCAGCATGGTTGAAGTCCTGTGATCCGATAAGGCGAAAACATGGAAATATCACCGCATACATGCACATTAGCACCTGTGTCAATCAACCAATCAGGAGAATGACATACTGAAACAATAGTGGGAAATATACCATACCCAACATCCTTCATGTCAATTTCTCCGATAACAACATTAGCGGTCCTGCCGCCTTTCGAGGATGGCGCTTGTCATAGCGATTGGGGCAACTAGGGCCCGATGATCGGGATCTCACACACATGACAAGCACCTTTCTTCTTGTCATTCTTCTTCTTGAAGTTCGTGTGCTGCACAGCCTTGTGCTTCCCATCAAACTTTCCTTTACCATCAAACTTGCCCTTGTTCTTGAACTTGTGGGATGGAAGTTTTCTTACATGCAGTTGGCACTAGATCCTCCTCAATACCTCGAACACGTGTGTCCTTTGCTCTCGCCTTTTCTTCCACATCAAGAGTGCCAATGAGATCCGGACGGAAAACTCCTGCCTCTTATGCTTGATAAGGTAGCAAAGTTCCTCCACGAAGGAGGAAGCTTAGTGATGATACCCCGCAACAAACTTGTCGGTAGGATACAATTGAAGTGCTCAAGTTCTCTAGCAAATGGCTGTATCTCGTGAGCCTGCTCAGCCACAGGCGCTCTTGGTCATCCTGTAATCATAAATTTCTCCATGATGTACAGCTCGGTGCGGCATCGAGACCCCAAACTTGGCCTCGAGTGCGTCCCACATATCTTTTCCATTGCCAATTGACGCATAAGCATCAACTATGTTCTCACCAAGAACACTCAAGAGAGGAGCCTTAAACAAGGTATCCATTTTCTGAAAAGCTTGTGCCTGTTGGGCATCTTGCTCTCCTTCAGGTTTGCCAAGAGTGGCGTCATAGCAACTCATGGTTTGAAACCATAAGACTGCTCTCACGCGCCACCTCTTATAGTGGATACCCTCAAACATAGGAGGTTTCATGGAAGCAGCAAAACCATTCGAGGTAAATTGCCTGTAATAAGGTTTTTGGATTGTTGGAAAAATGAGCAATTTACCAAATGATTTTATTAATAGAAATAGTAGATAAAGCATGACTAATATAACAGTGATAAAGCAAGTCATGCGATTTGACAAAGAGAAGGTAAACAACATCTGCATATATAATCTAGAACCGATCATCTCTAGAGCAGACAGTAGATCAAGATGCATAAGAGATAAGGTAAACATCGTCTGCATATATGAGTTTGAGCTAAACACATCTAGAAAAGACACTAGATGAAGTTGCTTATCGACATAGAACACGACATATGTGGGGATGAAACTAGAGCCGAGAACTGTAGTAGGACTTCTAACGGGAAGAAGAAGAACACGTCTGACACAGCAGCAGCGAAGCGCTGGACTTGGGGTCGGTGTCCTCGCCTGCCATGTCGTCGAGGAGATCGTGGACGTCGGGGAAGAAGTCGTCGTCGGGAAGTAGTCGTCGTCGACGGATCGTCCGTGATGAAGCAGCCCGATAGTCGCAGAGCGCTCCCCAAAAACCTTATCACCCTTCTCCGTCACAGGACTCAAAGAGTGCGGTTTGAGCCCTCTTGTCGACTTCGCGGTGCGCGCGCAAGCGGGATGAGGTTCCCAAAAAAATTTTTTTAAAAATTTTTTTTTTTTTTTAAAAATTTTTTAAAAAAAAAACCCCCTTTTCCCCCGGGTTTTTTTTTGGGGTTTTTTTGGGGGAAAATTTTTTAAAAAAACCCTTTTCCCCCTTTTTTTCAAAAAAAATTTAAATTTTTTGGGTTTTTTTTCCCCCCCCAAAAAAAAATTTCCCTTTTTAAAATTTTTTTTTTTTTTAAAATAAAAAATTTAAAACCCAAAAAAAAAATCCCTTTTTTCCCTTTTAACCCCCTTTTTAAAAAAATTTTTTTAAAAAAAAAAGGGGAAACCCTTTTAAATTTTAAACCCCTTTTTTAATTTCCCTTTTTTTAAAAAAAAAATTTTTTTTTAATTTTAAAAAAAATTTTTAAAAGGAATTAAAAGGTTAAAATTTTCCCATTTTTTTTTAAAAAAAATTTGGGGAAAAAAAAGCCCCCCTTTTTCCCCTTTTTTTAAAAAACCCCCCAAAAAAAAAAATTTCCTTTCCTTTCCCTTTTTTGGGAAACCCCTTTTTTTTTTCCCAAAAAAAAAAACCCCCCCCGGGGGGGCCCCCTTCCCTTTTCCCCAAAAAAAAAAATTTTTTCAAAATTTTAAAAAATTTTTTTTTTTTTTTTTCCCCTTTTTTTTCCCCCTTTTTTTTTTTCCCCCAAAAATGCCCCCAAGGGCCCCTTTTTTTTTAAAAAAACCCCCCTTTTTAAAATTCCCTTTTGGGTTTTGGGGTTTAAAACCCCCCTTTTTGGGCCCTTTTTTTTTAAAATTTTTAAAAAAAAAAAGGGGGGGGAAAAAACCCCCTTTCCCCCCCCCCAAAATTTTCCCGGGCAAAAAAATTTTTTTCCCCAAACCCTTTAAATTTAGTTTTCCCTTTAAAAAAAACCAAATTTTCCCATTTTCCCCCCCCCTTTAAATTTTTTTTTCCCCCGGAAACCCCTTTCCTTTTCCCAAAACCCAATTTTTTGGGGCTGGAAAAATTTTTAAAAAAAAAATTGAAAATTTTTAAATTTAAACCCTTTTTTGGGGTTCTTTTTTTTGGGCCAAAAACCATTTTGGCCCTTTTTAAAAAAAAAAAGCCCCCAAAAAGGGGTTGGGGCCCCCCCCTTTTCGGGAAAGGGGGGTTTCCGGGGGGGCCCCCAAACCCTTTGAATTTTTTTGGGGGGGGGGATGGGGGTTTTGGGTTTTTTTTTTTTTAAAAGGGGGGAAAAACCTTAACCCGTTCTTCCCCCCCTTTTTTTTTTAACCCAATTTCCCTTTTTTGGTTTTTCCCCCCTTTTCCCAAATTTTTTTTTTTTTTTTTTTTTCCCCCCAAAAATTTTGGGGGAAAAAGGGGTTTTTTAAAATTTTTGGGGGAAAAATTTTTTTTTTCCCCAAAACCCAAATTTTAAATTTTTTTTTTCTTTTTTTAAAATTTTTCCCCAAATTAGGAAAATTTTCCCCCCATTTTTGGGGGGGAAAAATTTTTTTTTTTTCCCCTTTTTTGGGGTCCTTTTAACCCCAAAAAGGGTTTTCCCAATTTTAAAAATTTTCCCCGGGGGGGGTTTCTTTTAAAAAACGGCCCCTCCCTCTTTTTGGGGGGAACCAAAGGGTGGGGTTTTTTTGGGTTTTTTTCCCCCCGGGGGGGAAAAGGGGGCAAAAACCTTATCCCGTTTTTTTTTTTTTTTTCCCCTTCCCTTTAAATTTTTGGGTTTTTAAAAAACCCTTTTTTTGGGTTGGTTTTTTTTTTTTGTTTTTTTTTTTTGGGGGGCCCCCCAAAATTTTTTTGGTTTTCTGGGGGTTTTAAAATTTTTTTTGGGCCCGGGTAAATTAAACCCCCCTTTTTTTTTTGGGGGAAACTTTTCCCCGGGGGGGTTTTTTTTTTCCTTTTTAAAAAATTTAAAAAAAGGGGGCCCCCGGGTTTTCCCCAAGGGGGTTTAAATTGGGGTTTTAATTTTAAAAAAAAATTTTTTTGGGGAAAAAAATTTTTTTTTTAAGGTTTTCCCAAAAAAAAAAAAAAAAAACCCCCTTAAAGGGGAAATTAATTTTAAAAATTTTTTCCCCCAATTCCTTTTTTTTTTTTCCCCGGCCCTTTGGGGTTTTTTTTTTAAAAAATTTCCTTTTTTTTAAAAACCTTTTTTGGGAAATTCCCGGAAAAAAAAATTTTTTTTAAACTTTTTAAAAAAAACCCTTATTTTTTTCCCTTTTTTTTTTTTCCCCCAATTTTTTTTCCCCCCCCTTGGGGCCCCAAAGGAAAAAAAGGGGGGGCATTTTTTTTAAAAAATTTTCCCAAAACCCCTTTTTCCCCTTTTTTTTGGGCCCCAATTTTTTTTTTTTAAAATTTAAAAGGGGTTTTTAATTTTCCCCAAAATTTTTGGTTAAAGGGGGTTTTTAAAAATTTTCCTCAAAAAACCCCTTCCCTTTAAATTTAAAAACCCCGGGGGAAAAATTTTTCCAAAAATTTTTTTAAAAAGGGGTTTTTAAAAATTTTTGGAAAAAGGGGGGGGTTTTTTCCCGGGGAAAAATTTTTTAAAAAAATTTTTTTGGGGGAAAAATTCAAAAAAATTTTTTAAAAAAAAGGGTTTAAAATTTTTCCCCAAAAAAAAGTTTTTCAATTTAAATTTTTTTTAAAAAATTGGAAACCAAAAAAACCAAAAACCCCCAAAAAGGGTTAAATTTAAAAAAAATTTTTTTTTTTTTTTTTTTCCCTTTTTTTTTTGGCCCCAAAGGGTTTTTTGGGTTTTTTAAACCCCCCGGGGGGGGAAAAAATTGGGCCCAAAACCCCCCGGGGTTTAAAATTTTTTTTGAAATTTTGGGGGGAATTCCCTTTTGGGGGGGGGGGTTAACCCATTAACCGGGAAAAAGGGGATTAAACCGGCTTTTTCCCGCCCCCCAAAAGGAACCCTTTGGGGGAAAAAATTTAAAGGGGGAAAAAAAAAACTTTAAAAAAAAAAACCCCCCTTTAAAAAGGGGGTTTTTTTTTTGTTTTTTTGGGGTTTTTCCCCCTTCCAAAAAATTTTTTCCCCTTAAAAAATTTTTAAAATTCCCCCGGGGGCCAAAAAAGGGTTTTGGGCCCCTTTTTTTTAAACCCCGGTTCCAAACCCCAAAAAAATTTTTTTGGGGCCCCCTTTTTGGTTTTTTTCCCTTTGGAAAATTTTTTTTTTGGGGGGGGTTTTTGGGTTGGGAAAATTTGGGTTTTTAATAAAAAATTTTGGGTTAAAAAGGGGGGTTTTCCCCCAAACCCAAATTTTTTAAAAACCCCAACCACAATTTTTGGGGGGGGAAAAAAGGGGCCCCGGGGGGGGGTTTTAAAAGGGGGTTTTTTCCCAAGGAAAACCACCCATTTGGGCCCGGGGGTTTTCCCTTTTTTCGGGTTTTTGGGGGGGTTTTTCCCCTTTCCTTTTCCCCCTTTTGGGGAAAGGGAATTTTGGAGGTTTAACCCCCCCCGGGGGAGGGGGGTTTTTTTCCTTAATTTCCCGGGGAAACCCTTGGGCCCCCCCTTTTTTGGGGAAAAATTTTTCCCTTTTTTTTTTTTTTTCCCGGTTTTTTTAAAAAAAATTCATCCCGGGGGGGTTTTTTTGGGGGGCCCCTTGGGGGGGGCCCCCCCCGGGGGGGGTTTTTTTGGGATTTCCCCCCCTTTTTTTTTTTCAAAACCGGGAAAATTTTAAATTAAAATTCCCGGGGGGTTTTTAAACCCCCGGGACCCCGGGGCAAATTGGCCAAAAGGGGGTTTTTTTTTAAAAAAAACCCCGGGGGGGCCCCCAAATTTTCCCGGGGCCCCGGGTTTCCCCCTTTCCCCGGGTTTTGGCCTTTTTTCCCCCCCCGGGGGAAAAAACGGGGGAAAAAAAAAAGGGGGGAAAAAATTTTTTTTTGGGTTTTTTTTTTTTATTTTTCCCCCCAAAAAAATTGGGTTTTTCCCCCAAAAAAAAAAATTCCCCAAAGGGAAAGAATTTAAACCCCCCCAATTTGGTTTGGCCCCCCCCCAAACCCCATTAAAAAAAACCCCCCCCCCAAAAAAAATTTTTTAAAAAAAAAACCCCCTTTTCCCCCCCTTTTAAAAAAAAACCCGGGGGTTTTTCCTTTTCCCCCTTTTTTGGGGGTTGGAAAAAAGTTTTAAAACTTCCCTTTTCAACCCCCAAAAAACCCAAACGGTTTTCCTTTTTCCCCCCCTTTTTTAAAAATTTTTAAACCATTTTAAAAAAGGGGGCCATTTTTTAAAGGGGAAAAACCCCCCGGGGGGGGAAACCCTTTTTTCCTTTCCCTTTTTTTTTTAAACCCCCAAAAAAAAAGGGGGGGCCCCCCCGGGAAACCCTTGGTTTTTGGCCCCGGGTTGGGGGAAATTTTTTGGGTTTTTGGGGTTTCAAAGGGGCCCCCTTTCCCTTTTTTAAAGGTTTTTTCCTCCCGGGGCCCCCGGAAAATTTTTAAAGGTTTTTTTTGGGGGGATTCCGGGGGGCCAAAGGGGAAATTCCGGGGTTTTTCCCCCCCCCCTTTTTTTTTTTAAACCGGGTTTCCCAAAAAATTTTCCCCCGGAAAACCAACCCGGGGTTTTTCCCCCCCAAAAAGGACCTTTTAAAAACCCCCAGGTTCAAAAATTTTTTTTTTTAAAAAATTTTCCTTTTTGGGGGGAAAAAATTTTTTTTTTTTCCCCAAAAGGTTTTTTAAAAAAAGGGGGGCCCCCCAAGGGAAGGGGGTTTTTTTTTTAAAAAAAAGGGAAAACCCCCCCAAAAATTTTTAATTTTCCGGGGTTTTGCGACCGCACCACCACCACTATCTCTTCTCCATCAAGCAGCTCAACACGCTGGCCGCCGCCGCCGTACTGGCCTTCTCGACCACCGTGCCGCTCTCGGAGATCGCCTTTGGCGTTCTGCTCCTCCCCTACCTCCTCCTCCTGGCCACGCTCGCCTTCCCGCAGCGCCCCGGGAAGCCCAACCCGTCCGCGCCTGTCTTCCGCGGCCTCACACACCTTCCCTCGCCGCGCCCACCGTCGGCGGGTTCCTCGTCGGCGCCGCGCTCCCGGCGCTACACATGCTCGACGGCCTCCGGTCCGGGGACACCACGGAGATCGCCGCCGCGGCCCGGCACGCGTTCGTGCTCTCCACGCAGGTCTTCACCGAGGGGCTCACCGCCGCGTTCCCGTGGCGGTTCTCGCTCCCCGTCAGGGCCGCCGTACCGGTCATGTACAACGCGAGCAGGATGTTCGCGGCAGGGGAGTGGCTCCGGAAGGAGATGGAGGGGGCGACTGCGGTGATGGGAAGGGAAGGGGGCGGAGCGGCAGGAGGGTGGGCTGGTCTGTAACACCCCAACTATGGATCTGGATCGGATTGGATGCAACTCGAAGCTAGGGTTCAGGGAAGAGAGTATATTCGTTTATATGCTGGTATCAGCTGTATTTTGTCTTGGAGTTCATCATAGGAATAATAGCTGACTATTACAGAAGGGGAACGCTGGCTTAAATAGCCCAGCGACAACAAACGGAAAGCAACAGCAACGGCACGGAATGAAATGCTACAGTTACTAAAGTAACGGTTCAGGCGAGCGTAGCGAGCCGTTGGATCTTCACGCGACTTCCATCAAGGCCGTTCGTTAACTGAACCGAGAAACATGCCCGACAATACCCCTCCTGAAGGCGAACTTGTCCTCAAGGAGCTTCAGCGATTGAACCAGCCGCCCACCGCCTTCTTAAAAACGCCGGAAATGTCCTCTTGATGAAGCTTGCGCCTCCCACGAGCGTCGTCCGAGGAAGATTTTCCCATTGTACAAGCCACGAACCACCGCAGATTGTTTGGGAATCTGGCGCGTTTCAAGCACAAAACTGGGTTCCGTCTTGATTCGGCCATCTGGGCTAATCAAAGGGAGATCAGAGCAAGGGACAACTGATGGGCCAAGATGCTTCTTCAATTGGCTGACGTGAAATACAGGGTGAATGCTGGCATTGTCCGGAAGGAGTAGTTTGTATGCTACCTTCCCCACACGAGCGATCACACGAAAAGGTCCATAAAACTTACTCTGAAGTTTAATATGCGAGCGGATGCCGAAAGCATTCAGGCGATAAGGCTGCATTTTCAGATAGACCATGTCACCTTCAGTCAGTGTGCGTTCAGAGCGTTTTTGATCTGCGTATTTCTTCATGCGAGCTTGCGCACTAGCCAGATTTGCTTTGAGGTACTGCCACAGTGAGTTGCGGTCTGTAACAAATTCAGCAGCTTCACTGGTAGAACTCGATCTTGACTGTGGAATTTGTAAGTCCGGCGGAGGATAGCCGATGATTGCTTGAAAAGGGTTTTCTTGAGAGAAAATGGAAAGAAGTGTTGTACCAATATTCAGCCATTGATAAGTGCGAGGCCCATTTCTTGGGTTCTGTTGAGATCATGCATCTCAAGTAATTCTCAATGCACTGGTTAACTCGCTTCGGTTCGGCCATCAAATTAGGGATGGTAAGCGAGCTATAACGTAGCTCGATTCCCATAGCGAAAAGATGTCCGCCACAGTTTGTCTGGTGAAGATTCTGTCCCGATCGACACAATTGCCAAGGAGGGCCATGTAACTTCAACACGTTGTTGATGAAAGCTTTGGCCACCGCTTTGAACAGTGAAGGGATGAGCTAAGGGAATTAAATGAGCAAATTTTGAGAGCCTGTCCACTACCACAAAGATAACATCATACCCTTGTGACTTGGGAAGTCCTTCAACAAAGTCCATGCTGATGTGAGACCATAGCATGTCAGGTATATGGAGAGGATCCAAGAAACCAGGATAGGGGCAAGTTTCTCCTTTGTTTTTCTGACATACAGGGCACAGTTGCACAAATTTTTCCATGTCTCTTTTCATGCCAGGCCAGTAGAACACTTGTTTCAGTCTTTGATAGGATGCCTTCATTCCTGAATGACCACCCATAGCAGAAGAATGTAAGGTTTGCAGAAGTTTGTTCCTAAGAACAGTATCGCTTCCCACATAAATTTTCCCATTGTGCCTGAGAATGCCATCTTGGAGAGCATTTTTGTGGACAGTGTGTGTTGGAGTCAGAAGGAGCTGCTCTAGTAATTTCTGACAGTGAGCATCCTCTTTGTAAGACTGTTCAACTTCAGAAATCCATTTGGGAGTTGCAAGGGAAATTGCCATGCAAGAATGTTTCCTGGACAGAACATCAGCAACTACATTGTCTTTTCCTTTCTTGTATTCAAGCTGGAAGTTGAATTCCAGTAGTTTCAACATGAGTTTATGTTGGATAGTTGTCGATATTTTCTGATCAGTCATAAACTGCAGACTCTTGTGATCTGTTCTAATGATAAGATCATTTCCCAGGAAATAATGTCTCCATCTTTTCAAAGCTTCAATAATTGCTAGGGCTTCTTTTTCATATGTTGACAATGCTGCATTTCTAGGGCAGAGTGATGAGCTGTAGTATGCAATAGGCCTGCCTGTTGCATCATAAGCCTCTAATCCGATGCTCAAGCATCGTTTCAAAACAAAGGGTGCAGAAAAGTCGGTAGGGCCAGAATTGGTGCAGAGATGAGAGCTTGTTTGAGTTGTTGGAAAGCGAATGTTGGGGAGAATTCCAGGAACTGCCTTTTGAGAATATCATGTAATGGTTTGGCAATTGCTCCAAAGTTCTGAACAAACCTCCTATAATAACCACGGAGTCCAAGAAAACCTCTGAGTTGAGTTGGGGTTGTGGGAGTTGGCCAATCAGCAACTGCTGAAATTTTGGATTGATCTGTTGACACTCCAGCTCCAGAGATGGTGTCGCCCAAGTAGGATACTTCCGGTACAGCAAAGACACACTTAGATAGGTTAGCTGAGAGCTTGTGTTGTTGTAGCAATTCCATTACTATTTTCAGGTGCTCTTTGTGCTCTTCCAAGGATTTGCTGAATATTAAAATGTCATCAAAAAATACTAAGATGAATTTTCTCAAGTAAGGCCCAAATATTTTATTCATCGAGCTTGAAAAGTGCCGGAGCATTGGTGAGTCAAAGGGCATAACCAGGAATTCATAGTGACAAGTAGGTCTGAAAGCAGTTTTGTGTATATCTTTTTCACTCATCCTTATCTGGTGGTAACCAGATTTCAGGTCTATTTTGGAGAAGATGTTTGCTCCATGCAGCTCATCCAGAGGTATTCTATGACAGGAATGGGGAATTTATTTTGATTGGGGCTGCATTGAGTTGCCTATAATCAATCAGAGCCTCCATGAACCATCTTTCTTCATAACTAGTATGGCGGAGAAGAATAAGGGCTCGACTCTCTCTTATGATTTTGGACTGAAGAATGGCATGTACTTGCTTTTCCATCTCATCTCTCTGCATGTGGGGCACCCTATAGGGCCTGGAGTTAGGTGGTATAGTGTTAGGTTTGAGAGGAACTTCATGATCCAGTTCTCTGACAGGAGGCAGTCCAGTAGGTTCTTGGAAAACTTCTGGACATGCAGGCAGAATTTCTTGAATTTCAGGGGGAGTTGCATGCTGCTTACTGGAGTGGGCAGTGCTATCTTCAACTAAGCTGAGAGCAAAAGCTGGTGCTCCAGAGCAGCATTCGTTGAGTTCAAGGCATCTATCTCATCGATGGTGACAGTGTCACAAGCTGGAATAGTGACAGGAGTTGTGCCACAGTGATGTCTGATTAACTATGCAGGGTCATAAGAAAAGGATACTAGGACTATGTTGTGCCATCCAATCTGAACCCAAGACTACATCATGACCTGGCAGATCTAGAATTTTGAATTGTTGTTGAAATTCCGTATTGCCAGCAGTAAAAGTAGTTGTTGGTATAAAGGAACCAGACCATAGTTTTCCACCCCCAGCTACAGTGACTGCTCTTGTAGTGTCTTTCAGGATAGTACAAGAAGTTTGAAGTGCAAAGTGTAGGTTCATGAAGGTGGAGTTACAACCAGAATCAATCAAGGCTCTGGCTTGTTTGCCCCCAATAGAGATCATAATGGACATGGTGTTGACTGTATCCGCTTGCATTGCCTGCAAGGAAATCTTCATACTGTTCCTCTCCTTGTGTCTGTTCTTCCTTCTCTGTTTCCTCAATTTCCTCTTGTTCACAGAATCCTCCTGTGGTTGTTCCCCCGTAAGAACATTGAGCACTGGCTGCTGTTTGCATTTGTGTCCATGCATCCAATGATCACCACATCTCCAACATTTCCCCGGTTCTCTAGGTCTTTGTGTTATTGTTGGAACTTTAACATCAGCAGATTTCTCCATAGAGTTAACTGGTTGTTTGGTAAAACCAGTAGAGGATTTTGAGTAGGGTGCAAACTGCTGGAACTGTTTCTTGACAGGTGCTCCTTTCTCAATGTCAATTGCCAGCCAATATGCGTCTGTTAGTGTGGCAGGTCTGAGCGGCCTGATTTGGTATTTCAGCTGTGATCTCAGTCCATTGACAAAGCATCTAATAAACCAACTCTCAGATAGGGATGGGTTTTCTTGTTGTATCTCAGCCATGAATTCTTCAAACTGCTCTGTGTATTCTGTTACTGAAGAATTGTTCTGTTGCAGAGAATTGAATTTCTTAGTTAGGTCATAGGAGCTGGATCAGAAAACCTGTGAAGTATCTCAGTCAGAATAGCTCCCAACTCGGTTTCTTTTTAGTAAACCAGAGCGTCGAGCCAAATGTCAGCCCTGCCAATGACATGCATTTGTGCTATGTTAACCTTGTATTCACTGGGTGTCCCTGCCATTTGAAAAAATTTCTCACTCTGTCTGATCCAACCTCCTGGATTAGTACCATCAAAGTTGGGAAATTCTAGCCTTTGCCCTTTTGTGATTGATTTCAGAACGTGTGTGCATCTCCTGTTCATACTGCTTATAGTAGTCCTCCTAGCCGCTTCTCACAACAGGAGGCTGAAAATTATGGAAGGCAGGTGTGTGAGCCGTTCTCGTAAGCTGCGAGAAGGAGTAACATCGCTGAGGGAGGTCAAACCGAGCTGGTTCGTGTAACCAGGAGGAGGTGCACCACTAGGAACTCTGATTGGAGCTAAATTAGGTGGGATTTGCGAGGACAGGTGCTTGGTTTTCTCTTGTTCTGCAGCCAAACGCTTGGAGTTCTTGGTGAGTGGGCGGCGCCTCTTGTTCTGCTATTTCAGGGTTTGTTTGAGAAGTCTCAGCTGTAGCAACCGTGGGGTTGATATTTGGCTGCCTTGTTGAGGCGTTCGGATGTCGAAAAACTCTTTAGCACATCAGCCATGGTGGACAGTGAGAGTTGAGATTTGTGACGGCCTCTTGAGCGCTGTGAGTACCTTGGTCATTGCGTCCTGTTTGAGGTTGATTGCGTGGACATCCTTTCGCAAATCATCCAGCTCTCGCGCATGTCCGCTGTCTCCTCGTTCGAAGGCGTCGCCCTTGAGTGCCATCAGTTCGCGATATCGTTGTCGTCCATGCTTGGCTTCAACGCCCCATCGAGACCCCGAGTATCCGAGAGAATTTTACAACCAGATGTCTGAAACCCGATCGGATCTGAGTCTCCTGCCACCGCCGACGGAATTCGCCTCCTTGCAACACCACTCAGTAAGGGACCTGGGATTTTACCGAGGGAACGGTGTGTTCCCGCAACCAGTCCCTGGCCCTGAGCTGTCGCCGAACAGGTCTACCGCCGCCAACGCCTCCACGCCGCCGCCGAACTCCAACCCCGACACCAACGCCGTACCCCGCCGCCAGATGAAAGGGAGGGAAGGGAGTGGAAATCCTGTCGCACCGCCTCGCGCCGCCGAGGATCAGACTGGCTCTGAGTACCAATTGTAACACCCCAACTATGGATCTGGATCGGATTGGATGCAACTCGAAGCTAGGGTTCAGGGAAGAGAGTATATTCGTTTATATGCTGGTATCAGCTGTATTTTGTCTTGGAGTTCATCATAGGAATAATAGCTGACTATTACAGAAGGGGAACGCTGGCTTAAATAGCCCAGCGACAACAAACGGAAAGCAACAGCAACGGCACGGAATGAAATGCTACAGTTACTAAAGTAGCGGTTCGAGCGGCGTAGCGAGCCGTTGATCTTCAGCGACTTCCATCAAGGCCGTTCGTTAACTGAACCGAGAAACATGCCGACATGGTCGAGGAGTTCCTGGCGGGCGGTGGCGTAAGAAACCCTAGTGCGCCGAGGGTGTCGAGGAGAAGAGCTGCTCGCACGGTTGTTTGGGCGTTTTTCCTCCATGGGAGGGTGAAAATCGGTGGAACCAGAGTGGGAGAGGATGACGAAAAAAAGACCAGCGTGGGGGGATGACGAAAAAAGACCAGCGAAAATAAACCGTGCGGACTATTGACCAAGTCGTCCATTAGGAGTAGAGATCCAGAATTGGTTAGATGGATCGAGCGATGGCAGGTCTGACGAGGAAGTTTCGTTTACGGCTGCGCACGAAAACAAAGTGGCGGCGGCCTCCCCGCAGGAGCGGTTCCCAATCCAAGTTCGATTCAGAGCCTATTCTCAACCCAGCGGCTTGTGGTGAGTGGTGACCACGGCGACGATGGGGCTCCTGTTCCACCGGCGATGAACATGATGTGGCCAGAGAATGTCTACTACTACCTGTCCTGGGAGAAGCCCGCCCCACGACCCCCAGGAGGGGGACTCCGCCGACTTCTTCAACCAACTGGACGACGCACGCGCCGTGCACCAGCAGCGAATCAGGAAGGAGGTGGAAGACAAGGGCTACATCGTGGACGACAACTACGACGAGGTGGAGGCCCGCCGAAACCGACTCAACCTTGAACTTGAAGCGTACAAGGAGACGTATCTCCTGCTCTTTGGCACCCTTCCACCGCTCAAACTCCTGAAGGGCCACGTGAGATTATCCTCTTAATGAATGAAATGCGACGCTGATTGCTTTTCGTCAAGAAAAAAATGGCCATTTTATTTTTGTATGGATTTTGGTTTAAAGAAGAATTCTTTTGATTCATTTATTGAAAATCTTTAAAAATTAGAGGTTTGATGCTTGAATCACATATTTATACTTAATGTTTGAATAACTTCTTGTCACAAAACAAAAGTGATCCATACTCTATGATGGTTTGATATGAAGTTTTGTCAGCATAAGAATGCCTTTTGAAATGATTAAGATTTAGGAGAGTGATACCCACTACTTTTAATTATGTCAACATGCATGCTTTCATATTACCAAAATTATTGTAGCCATTAGATTTACTAGCTTGGTCCACTAGCATCCGTCCAATATGTTCATGACAATCCTCTACCATGCAAAATGAATTAGTGCATTTTAAGTAGGTTTTAAATGACATTTGTTCCACATAAAAATGCATTGGAAAAAGCCCACCACATGCATACATGCAAACATGCATGACAATTGTCATTCTATTATACCAAATAGTTTACAACTATATTAAATTATCAAAGCCAATAAATCATATGTATTTTCATGTTTAGCTCTCATAATATTCTTCAATATTCATGTTCTATGCAATATCGCATTCATTACGTATTGCAAAACACTTCACAGCAACATGCAGCATTTCATCAGTTTCTAGCTAGGGCGCTTGTACCAGGGCCGCACTGTAAACACTCAACTGCTCCTTTGTCTCCAAGTAGGTGAATGTTCGGTAGATATCTTTCCAGAGACGCGTCACCTCCTGTCCGCCCTTCCGTCTGATCTGCACCACGCCGGCATGCATCTTGTGCCGACGCAAGTAATTGATTTGATCATGGCGTCCGTGTCCGTGTGTCAGGATGCAGTCGCCGTGCGCGAAGTGTGGTGTGGCGAGCTGCCGTACTCCGTGTGCCTCGATGACGAATCGGAGGTTCCACCTTTCGCCCTCCTCCAGGATCCAAACCGCCGCGACGCTCGCCGCTGCCCACCGCAACGCCCAGCATTCCGTGCACCTTCGCCAGGCGGCAGCGGGAAGATTTCGCCACCACGGGCAGTGGCTTGGTGTGCGAACTACGCCATATTCGAGGTCAAACGACATGATCTTCGCTCGCCTTCCTCCTCCGTGAGCCAGTAAAGAGTGGCGTTGATGATGGCGAGGTTGGAGAGGCCGGAGCTGCACTTTGCGCCTGGCGGCGTGCACGACCCGCCACGACGCCCCCGGCATGAACACGGCACGTGCCGGGCTCCCGAAGCTCTCGATCTCCCCGGACGTGACGACCTTGTACAGCCCTGTTTCGGGTGGCGCGCGGCGCATTTCAGTGCCAGCTTTTGCCGCTAGCCTCGGGTACAACTCGACGGAGGAGCTCGCCGCGGCAGAGGTGGGAGGCGGAGCTCCTCGCTGTCGATGGGTTAGCCAGCAGGATTGCACCGCCGGCTCCCTGCGCGCAGAGGCATACGAGGCCGCTGCAGGTGCCGACCATGTTCCTCCGCTCAGAGCGCCAGCCGTGGTGTCGCGAGCTCACGCCGCAGCTCTGCGCGCTTATTGTTGGCGCACAAACGGAACTACGGCTCACCGTGATCACCGGAGACAAGGAAGAAGGAGAAATAGGTGGACACAGAGAATTTGCGGGCGACAAACACCCGCCGCAACAACAACATTTTCTGTTTTTGCACGCCGCCGAACTCGCTTTTCCACAGTGATACACGAGGCTAGGGAGACCTTATAGATGCGTACGCGCGTGCCACGCCGCGCGCGCCAGAGGCCCTACTCACCCCACTCACCACGCCCACGCCCACGGCTCCGCGCGCCGCCGACAAACACGAACGGACGCGATCGGGTCCAGCGCCAGCGGTCACCTCCCGCACTCTCGCTAACCAAGCGACGACTCACGCACACTAGCTCGACGCGGACCGGACCATGCACGCCATGCCGCACACGCACTCACGCGTGCCCTACGTGTCTGGCCTAGTCTCCGCAATCACCGGTGAGCCGTAGTTTCGTTTGTGCACCAACAATTGGTATCAGAGCTGGTCTGGGGTTTGTCCCAACACGGCTCCCCTCCGGCGACAGAACGTGTACGCTGTCCAACAAGCCCGTGCTCTCGACGATGAGGATCCTGTCGCGCCTCCACATGTCCACCGCCGCGCGATCGCCGACGATGTCATGCCGAGCCGTAGACTAGGCGGATACGATGGCAGCGTTGGTCGCCAGACGCACCAGGATGTCTGCCAAGAGGTCAGTGGGCAAGTCGAACACCATCGCCCTTCACGAGTTTGAATTTCAAACATTAGAGAGAAGCTTAATGAAGTTGCCACATGCATGCGTGCTGAAGAGAGAGGAAATTAGGCCAAATACTTTATAGAGGTAAAAGCACGGTAAACCCAGGAACTTGTCGGGCCCGTGATGTTTCGGCCCACAAACTTGCAAAACCCCACTTCGTCACCCACAAACTTGCAGCCGATGTGCAAAAAAGCCCAAAGTCAATCCCGCCGACATCTGGCGCCACGTTGGTGGAGGCGGTCGAGACGGTCGTCACGCGACTTTGCAGAAACCCCTGGCCTTTACTAGTAATGAACCCGCACTCCATGAGTCGTAGTATTTGGACCATCTGGATGTCCACCGGTCCCCGCAGGGCCGACGGCGGCCCAGCACCTCGACCAGTCGCGGACGCCGCCCCTCCCGCCGCGTCTGGCTCCTCCTTGTCGGGCACGCACCACGCACCACTCCTCTTCAAGGACGCGCAGCTCCTCGTCGGCCACGCGAAGCTACTCAAGCCGCTCCACCGCGAACTCTGACATCGAGCCAACTGCTGTGGAGCTCGCTGCTATCCGTCGGGAGCAAGAGCTGGAAGATGCACGGGAGGAGGCGGAGTTCGAGGAGGTGCAGGCGAGACGGCGCGCCCAGTGGAGGGAGGCTGGAGGTGACGAATACCTGCCACCCGACGAAGTCGCCTTCGGGCTACCAGCTCCGGCGTATGAGGCATCATTGCTCACCGCGCAGGCCGATGAGGCTTTGCGCGCAGCCAAGCAGTAGCTCGATGACGCCATCATAGCTGCGTCCTGGTCCACGGCGCAGGCAGAGGCCGTCCTCCGTCGGGCTGCAGAAGCAGAGCGCGCAGCCAGAGAGCGAGCAAGGGCAGCGACTGCCGCTGCGTCTTCCTCTACGTCAGCTCAACAAGGCAACAGCAAGAACCCAATTGTACTCTCATCTGACGACGAGTAGAAGAAGCACCTGCATTTCGCTCTTATCACCCCATGCGTTCTATTTTCAGTTTAGCTTGTTCACTACTATTCTGTCAGGTTTCATTACCTGTACTCCGTCAGTTTATCAACTTTCGTATGACATTTTTTTAGATGAACATGGAGGCAACCTCCCCGGCTCCATTTCTCATAGAAAAATGAAACCAGCTCGATACAAGGTCTCAGCCTAAGGCTGCAATTAACAATATCTGAACTTGTTTACACTGGAAAATCTCGGATCTTTTCAATTAAGGTCACTTGACGGATGCAGTACAAATGACAGCCATGCCAACATCTACTACATACGAACAGAAGTGAAGCAATACTACAACGCTGTCTCAGCATCACTAATAATCCAGCACTTCTACTTGCTAACAATAACAACAAACATAATGGCGAACATGCCAAGATACAAAAGAGTACCAAATGTTATGATCCTATCCCTAAAATGCATCCTATCCTTGTGGATCCTTCCATTTGCCCTCTTTTCAAGCTTGTTCTTTTCTCAATGCCACAACACTCTCGATCGTTCTCATATTTAAGTAGCCCAAAATCGAATTCAGGAAGCACATCTTTCTACCATAACTCAAACCCTAAATCGTCAATCACTTCTACATCCCACAGAACAAATGAAATTCGTGAGTGCGGAGAACTAAACCTGAGATGCGGATGGAGCCCCAAAGTTGACAACGGACGTCTCCTTCGCCCAGGTAGCCGCTGCCAATGAACCCGTCGCCTCTAATGGATCCGTCGAGAGGACCCAGGGATCCACCCCCACCCATGGCTCCACTGACTCCAATGGCGCCGCCCTTCCTGCTGCCACTCGCTCCACCGCCCGACTCGCCGCCACCATTGACTCTCATGCTTCTTGCGTCGAGGCGTCTGAGAGGAACGAGAGGAGAGAAACTAGGATTTGGCTGGAGCTGCAATGGGGAACGAGAGGAGAGATGTGTGGTCGGGTTCATTCTGGTAAAGGCCAGGGGTTTCGCAAAGTCGAGACGACCGCCTCCACCAGCGTGGCGCCGATGTCGCAGCGGGATTGGCTTTGGTTTTTTTTTTGCACATCGACTGCAAGTTTGTGGGTGGCGGATGGGGTTTTGCAAGTTTGTGGGCTGAAACATCACGGGCCCGACAAGTTCCTGGGCCTGCCGTGCTTTTACCTCTACTTTATACTAGTAGCTACTATAGTAGTGCTTAGATGCATGCGCGTGTAGTTTGCATGCCGCCACCGTGTTTTGCACGTGGACACCAGCACAGGGCCCAGGATGCAGCGCCGCTGCTTAGTCGAGTCCTTTAATTTTTTTTAGTTGCGTGCGTGCGGCGAAGAAGAAAGAAAACAAGTCGCTGATGTGTTGACACATGCCTGCGTGCTTTTGCCGTGCGTGCGTGCGTGCCACAAGTCTGGGACGTCGACGCCGTCTGTGTCCACGTGTTGACTAGCTAGCTGAGGAAGCCATCGGCCGTTAACCCGACGCACGCACGGGCTGCATCCTCATCATCCCGTCGCTCGTCCTAACCGTGCGCGCATGGCCTGAGGAGCCCAGTAGGAATTAGGAAACCTGGAGAGGAGTCCTGGACCGAGACGAGAGACGGACTCGATTGCTTGGGTCCGACACAGACTATATAGAGTAATACGCACGGAGACACGGTAAATCCAGACTTGGTTAGATCGATCGAGCGATGGCAGGTTCGACGAGGAAGTTTCGTTTACGGCTGCGCAGAAGGACCAAGTGGCGGCGGCCATCCCGCAGGAGCAAGCTCGATTCAGAGTCTATTCTCGACCCAACGGCTGGTGCTGACGACGGCGAAGATGGGGCTCCTCTTCCTCCGGCGATGAACATGATGTGTCCGGAGAATGTCCACTACTACCTGTCCTGGGAGAAGCCCGCCCCTCACGACCCCCAGGAGGGGGACTCCGCCGGCTTCTTCAACCAACTGGACGACGCACGCGCCGTGCACCAGCAGCGGATCAGGAAGGAGGTGGAGGACAAGGGCTACGTCGTGGAGGAGAACGGCGACCAGGAAGCGGCCAGCCTAAACCGACTCAACCTTACATCGTACAAGGAGGCGTATCTCCGGGTCTTTGGCACCCTCCCGCCGCTCGAACGACTGAAGAACCACGTGCCTCGTTGAGATTACCATATGTTTCTAGTTTTTTTTTAATCTTTGAGTGTAACACAAGGGCCATTGTTCTCTTGACCATGGATCAATAACATTTGATGGGTCGAGGTTCCAACCTACTGTAGCTAGTTATATTTTCAGCCTTATCAGCATGTGAATCAACGAAGCGTGCGCAGAATTACATGCTAAGGACACATTTTGTGCTCTGGAGATAAATAAATAGAAACCATTGTTCTAAAGAAAATGATTCTTTTGTGTGGGAAAAATAATTTTTGATAATGTGTTCTGCAGACTTTGAGCTAATGTGGTAGGGACCTCGGGGAAACATACTCACCGAGATCATTACCGCATTAACTTGGTCTGTACACTTTGGCCCTGTTTGGATCACGGGTTAGAGCTAGTTTGGGTTGATTGGGGCTCAAATAACACAAAAGTATCCAAACAAGGAGGGTTAGAGTGTGTTAGTTCCATCTAACCCAACTATCCCGATGGAGAGGTGCTTATTTGAGTTAGAGTGGGTTAAAATAACTCTAACTCTAACTGTGTTAGAGTATCCAAACAGGGCCTTTGAGTTATGGGCGGCGGTCGCCATGCCAGTCATCT